>JAJOOD010010812.1:0-12592 GCA_029582525.1 Solanum tacnaense
ATGGTCGCGAGTTGGGTAAAAAAATAAAAACTTTAAATTATTATTTTTGGAGGTGTGGGGGGGGGGAGAGGGTGGCGGGGTCGGATGAAAAATAAGAATTTGAATTAGAAAATATATTTTAGAAACAAACTTTAATTTTTTTATTTTTTTGGGGGGAGTGGGGGGGGGGGGGCTGGTCGAGGGTAGGGGTGGGGTGGGATGAAATAAAAAAATTGAAATTGGAATTATTTTAAAAAGAAACTTAAATTTTTTTTTTTTGGGGGGCGTGGAGGGGGGGGGTTTAGGGGGCTGACGGGGGGACGGAGGTAGGGGTTGAGGGTGGGGTAAAAAATTAAAAATTGAAGTTGAAAATATTTTTTTTTAAAATCTTTAAGTTTTTTTTTTTCAACAAAAAAACTATTTTTTTCAAAAAATATTGTAATTTGAAGTTGGAGGAGAGTTTTGGAAAATGTTTTCCTTAATTTCTGAAGGCAAGTCTTTTTCCTTAAATTTGAGGAAAATGAGTTAATTTGAAAAACATTTTCCCCAACCAAACATGAGAAAATTGAAAAACATTTTTCGAAAAATATTTTCCTTCATACCAAACACCCTACAAGTTTATAATATCAGGTCGAGACAAGCTTAATAGGGTAATATAAATTGTGAGAATTCATGTAGTCGATCTCCAACTTAGTTGGAATAGAGACACACTTGTTGTCTTAGTTAATGAATCATTTTTTATAGTAGTAATTATGCTCACAAGCTTTCTGCAAATAAATTTCAGATATCCATCGCGAACCAAGGCACAAGATTTTGAGATCTATGCTCCAATCAATGCAACATTCGAAGATCCCTTTATTCTTAACTTGTCTATCTTATAATAATAGCCTTGTTTAGTTTTCAACACATTCTTGTTATATTAGAAATGAGGACCAAAAATGAAACCAATTTCACTCGTAAACGACTCTGTCATGCTTTCTTTAGTATTTTGTCTTGGTTTTTTCACTCTCGTTGTTTTCTTTTTCCCAAACTGCTTTATAATGCTTACTTGAGACCGAGGGACTATCAAAAACAACCTCTTTACCTCACAAGGTTGGGGTAAGGTCTACGTACACACTACTTGTTAAGAATTCATCACCAACTTAATTATTTACTTAAGATAGGTCAAGAAAAATCTAAAATATTCCCGAGTTATAGAGAATTGAAGGAAGATCTCTAAAATGAGTATTCTAGAAAGAATAGTCTAGAAATGTTCTAGATAGGATAGTTCTAGGATTAAGTAGTTAGAGGAATATTCTAGAATAGAGTAGAAAAATATGCTTAGCTAGATTGTTCCATCACCTCCTATAAATAAAGGTGGTCCATTTGAGTTGTAGGCAACCAAGTAAGTAACGAACCAAGAAAGAAAGCAAGAAAACAAGAGTGTGCTAAGTAAAGAGTGTTGTTGAAGCAAGCAACAAGTTAGTGATCAAGATTGTAAGATCGAAGCGGGTCCTTACTTTGATATAATAAAATTCAAGTTGTGAGAAATCGATTGTGCCCGTCGTCTCAAACAATATTCAACACTACTCTCCTGAGACCCCAATTGTGGGATTACACTGAGTATGTTGTTGGTTGATTGAATTGAGAGGTTGTAAGTAAAAATTCAGAGTAGTGCTTGCTTTCTGTTTTCTGCCTTCAATGCGTCTATTAATTAAACTGTTCCTATCAATTCTACTTCCATTCATAACTTCCTCTATATTAGTAAGGCTGATTATGAATTTTACTGTTGATTGCAGGGTACGTAAAGCAGATAAAATCGTCATTTTATTCGCTGGGAAGGTCTAAATAATTTACTTCTTGCTAAGGTCCTGTTTCACACTAGTCTCTTAGAAAAAGAATAAGAAATAGGCAAGAACCTTTTGGGGAATCGCATTACGCAATGCAGTTTTAAAATCAGTTTTACTTCTAAAATATGGATGTCATAATTTTGTTCTTAGACTCATTTCTCAAAAAAAAAAAAAAAAAATACATCACGAAAATATCTAAGGTTCCCAAAATAATCTCCATTGTATGTCGAGTGACTGTAACTACTATGGTTTACATCAATAGTTCTTAGCCAACCCTTTCGTTTTAAAGTTGATTAATTCATTACCATATTATGTATTTCTTTATGGTAATATCGTAACGTTATTTTTCAGTTTGTGTAAATGCAAGAGGCAAGTAACACTTTGTTTCGCCATAGTGTACTTCTTTAAGTATGCTCAAATTATGTGCAACTTCACATGTTCAATAAACTTAATCCTAAAGTCGCACAAATTTATTTTACTTGGTCTAGGTCTCTAGATATACAGGGTTGGTTAATGCCTCTATTAGCTATCTCTGTGTTCTTGTCATATGACATAATTTTGCCAAAAGATGTATCATTTTTGGTAAAACCGAATAAGGCTTGCTATGTTGTGTTCTCCCTCATTGCTATAATGTGACTTGAACCCTCGACCAAAATATAATCTCTTATATAATGTTTTGTGTACTCATCACATGACATAGTTTTGCAAAAGATGTTTCTTTTTGGCAAAACGAATGAGGCTTGCTAAGCTGTACTCCCCCATTGCTTACAACATGACTTGAACCCTCGACAAATATAATTGGTTAGAGGTGGAGGTGTTTAATCAACTGAGCAAGCCTCACTCGTCTTGTCAAATATATTCTATATATACAATATAATGTTTGTTGAATAGTTTATTCATGTTTTTGAATGTTTTGCGAACAATGTTTGCAGCTGGGATAAGAAACTTTTTCCGGAATAGGGAGACAGTGAAGTACCACTTGTTGGACGTGTGATTGAGGTATCTCGTAGAGCTTTGATGCTTTTAACACATGCTCTAATGGGGTTTGGAAAAGATCCCTCCATGTAAATTGCAGTGTACTGTTTGTGTTAATAACTTTGATGGTCACTCAACTATCAATTCTTTTTACCAAAAGTCACTCAACTTGCATTTTCAACTCAAAAGTCACTAAACTATGACTTCTTTGCACAGAAAGTCACTCAACCTATTTAATTATTTTTTTCATTAAAATTTGCTGACATGAAATTTTAATTTTTAACCAAAATTTTAAGAACCAAATATATATTCATTTAAAGCATTTAATGACCCGCCCCATTTAACCTGACCCGCTACAAAAATATAATATTGAACTTTTATTTTAGCATTAATTCCCTAAATCATTCTCCCTTGTCTCCCACATTCATTACCTCTATGTTCTTCTTCTCTTTTCTTTTCTTTTTTAATCTCTCAATTTCAACCTATTCATTATTTAGATTAATATATTCAAGGCAATAGCTTATACATTTATTAATAACGTCGATATTGCTAATACTATGTGCCTGTATTAGTTATATAAGAAAAAAGTATGGGCTAGGTCGGTTTTATATAAAAATAATTTTTTTTAAAATTGAAAATAAAATTTAAAAATTGCATTCATTTTTGGACAAATTACAGAAATACACACATTTTGTTTCACTTATTTCCATTATCCCCTATTATTTTTAAAAATCTCCAAAATTCCTATTTCTTTAATGTATCCGAGCTGCATATTAATGTATCTAAGCCAGTATTTAATGTATCCAAGTTACATATTATGTATCCGAGCTAGTTTTTAATGTATCTGAGCTACATATTAATGTATTCGAGCCAACATTTAATGTATCCGAGCTACATATTATATATCCGAGCTAGTTTTAATGTATTCGAGCTACATATTAATGTATTCGAGCTTCAATTATTGTATCCGGGTTTTTTAATTTTTAAGGGATTACTGTAATTAGAAACTTATTAGGGATAGATTGTAATTTCATATTAAAACTAAGGGATTTATGTAATTTACCCTTGATTTTTTGGACGGAGGCAGTCCCTGTTTTTTCTTCAAGATGACAGGGACCATTCTAGAGCACACATTTCTTATCCTCTTCAGTGTGCAAAAGATTAAAGAAAAAAGTTAATCATTTGCACAAAACAAAGCTACTGAAATTTGGAGGGAGATTAAATCCTTTAGAAATGGCTTATGCTGCTCTTTCTTCACTTATGTATACATTGGAACAACTCCTGAAGCCTAATCACTCTTTGGTTTGTCGATGTTGTACACAACATGTCGAATCTCTCTATCAAAATCTTTCTGCTCTGCAAGTTTTCCTTGACGATACTACCACAAAGGTTATTGAAACTCTTAAGGTATGTAATTCATTACTATGGTTATCTAAATCTTACTGTTTTTAAATAAATAAAAAATTAATATTAAGTAATTTATTGATTTTCAATTTCAAGATTATAGAAAAGAAGATCAGAAATGTAGTATACAAAGCAGAAGATAGAGTTGATTCAACTCTAAGAAGGATCGTTCTAGCAGATCGAGAGGACAAAAGGCAAAAGGTGTGTAGATCCTTTCATGAAGAACTGTTGAAAGTGGAAGAACAAGTTTATTTTCTCAACAAAGAGGTGATGTTGATCGAGTTTAACAACCATGGAAGCAAATCTGCAGAATTAGCAAGAATTTCCTCCTCACTAGCAAAAAGTACAATTGAGGAAAATACTATTGTTGGGTTGGAGGATGACTTCAACACCATACTTGATCGCCTCACTTCACAAACAAATGAGTTAACTGTCATACCAATTTTTGGTATGGGTTGTATAGGTAAGACAACTCTTGCCAAAAAAGCTTATAATGATTCATACATTCGTTCTCGATTTGATAAACAAGCATGGGTCAATATCTCTCAAGAATACAATGAGAGACAAATGCTTCTTGAACTTGTCTCTTCAATTACTGGAAACAACCAAGAAATGAACAATGATCAACTAATGGGGATTGTGAATAGAGGTCTGATACGTAGGAGATTTCTAATTGTCATAGATGATATTTGGAGTATTGAGGCATGGGACCAAATCCAAAGAATATTTCCCAAAGATAACAATAAAAGCCGAATTCTATTAACCACTCGGCTCAAGTATGTTGCTGATTATGTCAACAACCCTGATTTTCCACCTCATAGTAAGTCTTTCCTAAGTCTAGAAGATAGTTGGAATCTATTCACCAAAAAAATATTCAAAAAAGATCACTGTCCTCCTCTTCTAGAAGAAATAGGGAAGCATATTGTACAACAATGTCAAGGATTACCTCTCTCAATTGTTGTCGTTGCTGGACTTCTTGTAAAAATGGACTTAACGCATGACAATTGGAAGAAGGTTGAGGAAAATCTGGACTCATTCTTTGGTACGGTATCCGAACGATGCCAATCAATTCTTTCTCTGAGCTACAACTACTTGCCCCAATATTTGAGGGCTTGTTTTCTCTACATTGGAGGTTTTCCAGAAGACAGAGAGATTGATGTTTACAAGTTGATTAGGCTATGGATTGCTGAGGAATTCGTAAAGGCAAGAAGCAATAAAAAGTTAGAAGTGGTGGCAGAGGAGTATCTACAAGAGTTAATTGATAGAAGTCTAATTTTGACCGGAGAACAAAGGGCTAATGGAAGGATGAAAACTTGCAAAATTCACGATCTTCTTCGCCAACTGTGCCTAAGTGAAGCTCATACTGAAAATGTTGTGCATGTCATGAATGGGAATGATCTCGAAGCCATAGATGATCAACGTCGAATGATCCTTCTGTCTGAAGTTGAAGAGAAGTATGATTATGGTCCGCGAAATAGCAGTGGTATTGTCCGTACCTTTATTTCAATGGGTGTAGTAGCTTTACCAAAAGAGATGTGTTCCATTGTTTCAGAATTCAAGTTGCTTAAGGTGTTGGACGTATTATCAGTACTCTGGTACGATTTCTCTAGTGTAATACCTGAGCTTGTACATTTGAGATATGTTTCTGCAAGAATTGAGGAAGCTCCTTCACTAGCCAAATTGAGAAGTCTACAGACCATAATTCTTCGAAGATATTTCTCTGGCAGTGTCAGACCAACAACGTTGGAGCTGCAGCCATTAGATATCTGGAGAATGTCAGAGATAAGACATATGGATATTGATTGGCCACTATATATATCAAACCTTGTTGAAGCAGAACAAACTTTGTTTCTGAATAACTTGCAAACACTTTATCTCTATAATTCTCCTTTTGTTGCGGAAATCATAAGAAGAACTCCCAATCTAAAAAAGCTAAAGATTTTATATAGATCTAAGCTTCCTGATTCTCTGAGTATTTTACAGGATCTGGAGACACTACACATAGAAATAGAAGAAAACATTGATCCGATGATTATCTCTAGAGATATTTCTCTTCCTAATCTCAAGAAGTTGAAATTAAGAGGTACTCGTATACCATGGGAAGTTGTGAATTTGCTGGCTAATTTACCCAATCTTGAGGTGCTCGAGGGGAAATATGCCTTTGCTGGAGCAGATTGGAAACTAAATGAAGATGTTGTGTTTCGCAAATTAAAATATCTACGTCTATATAGGTGCAGAGATCTGGAAAGGTGGGAATTAGCAGCTGGTAGTGATAATTTTCCGATGCTTGAGAAACTAACACTGTATGAATTGCCTAAACTGGAGGAGATTCCCGAGAGTATTGGAGAAATAATGACACTAAAATCAATCCGAATAGTTGATTGCAGCTCTGGTGTTAATACAAGTGCAAGGAAAATTCAAGAAGAGCAAGAAAGCTTGGGAAATTATGAGCTTCAACTGGAAATTGTTTTGGTATGTTAAAATTCCATCTTTGATTATTAGTCAATGTTGCGGAAGCAGAATATATAGAGAGTGATGAAATCACAACTACTATATATAAATGTAGCTAATAAATAGTAAATGAGACAACAATAAAAAGAACACCAGGAATTAACGAGGTTCGGCAAAATTTGGTTTTCTTTTGCCTACTCCTTGGACACAACCAACCAATATTTATTTCACTCCAAAAGAGTACAAGTGAAATACTACAAGAGAGAAAGAAAAACAAATGCCTTTGAAGATGAGAAGGCAAGTGAGAGGTGTGTTACAAATGAATTAGGAGCTACCTATTTATAGGAGTGAATTCTTCCTATTGATGTCATCCATGACATCACAATGTGTCAAAATGTCAAGATTTACCTTGTGAAACCATTTTATGGTTCACCTAAATTTCACCTACAAAAGGTGCTATCTTGACTTTTGTACCAATGAAGAATTATCTTCCTAGCTACCAAATCTTCACATTAATTCATCTTTGAATCTTGTCAAATTTAACAGTCAATTCTTAATTAATATGTTCATGTGCTCTTCCTATTTGTTATTTCACCTGCTAAATAGGCTTATACTAATACATATCAAAGAAACATTTTCTTTTTTGTTAGGTAAAAAACGATCCAAGGGTATATGTGCTGGCGGTGCTCTATTTTAGAGTAATTTTGATTCTTTTTTGAATTTACAATTGCATAGAGTTTTAGGGATTGATATTACTTTTTATGCTCATATGCAAAAGTTGGCTTTTTTTTATATATATATTTACAATGTCATTCTTATGTTTCTTTTGCAATTCATTTTCTAAACTAAAAATAGCATAGTTCATCAATTTTGAACGTTTGAAATACTTGTTCGGAGGTGAAAATCCAAAGTCAATGATTAATTAGGAGTATTAAAATTCAGAATTTTCCTAATTATATAAATTCAAAATTTGTATATGTTTTTACCCTAGCTTGTATATAATTATCCTGTTGATACATTTGATTTGTATAAGTTCTGGAAATTTTTTAAATGTATAAATACAGGATATTGTAGGAAGAGGCTCCTCTCCGGTACACTAATCTCTCTAGTTGGTCCAGTGCATATTTAATTTAATGATTTCTGTCAATTTTAAAATCTAATGGTTCATATTTATTTAAATAAAGCAGCCTTTAAACCATGGTCAAATATCATTAACCATGGTTATTACTATTTCTCTTTCTCTCTCCTCTCTCATCTCTTTCGTTTTCACTTAATTCTGCAACAAACCTTTTCTCAATCAGCAAAGAATTTGCTTTGTTAACAACAAATCGCTTTTTCTTTTCATTATTTTCACACCGTGATAAAAGAAGACAAAATTCAAAGGATGAACTTGGGTTATAAAATTTAAAAAATCCAACCCATGAGACTACTTCTTTGAAGCTTGGTTCGGCCACAATGGTGATCCACAAAACTCTGTCGTCTTCTTCGTAACATCAATTTTTTCAATTTGGAGTTTCTGCAAAAGCCAACTAAAGGATCTGGAAAAGGCACAAAAAATGGGTAGAAATATTTTTTCATATACTTTTTTTTTCTGGTGAAATTTTCCATTTAGTTTTTGGGTCTTCATTTCTTGTGGTATTATAACTGTAATCTTTAATTGAGGTTAATCACTCCATTTCAGTCTTTCTATTTTGAGACTCTCCCTAGTTGTTCATATGTAAATGTAAAAACATTAAAATTTTGATGTAATTTCAATTTTCAATTGTTTGATTGCTCTGTTTTTTAGAGAGTTTTGGAGGGGGAAGAAGTGTTTCTTTGCTAATTGAGAAAGGAATGAGAGGAGAGAGAATTACTAATAATCATGGTTAATGATATTTGATCAAGAAAATTAATCTGGTCCATTAAAAATTAAATTGACACGATTCAACTATATGAAAATTGCAGGAGGTAACTGGAGAGGAGCCTCTTCCGATATTGTATATACTTACCATTGCTATGTTTCTTTTCTCTGGTTTGAATTCTCCTGATCACTTATCATACAGTACACCTTGAAGTTTTGTCCAAATTTTATTCTTTATTTCTGTTAATAATAACAATTTGTCTGATGTCTTTGTTTTCTACTTTTTTTTTACTCTTTTGGTGTTGGACAAAAAAAGTTAGGGGAAGACTAATTGGATCTCGCCAATAATAGGTGATTTTTTGCTAGGTAATTGCTACTCTTTAAAGGAGGCTGCTTTTTTGCATTTGTTTTTCATTTTTATATTACCTGCCTCTTGATTGTTATTGTCAAATTCTTTATGGAATATGTATGTTGTTGTTTTGCTCATCTATACTTCACTCAGTTTTGGGTTGAAATTATCCAGGTTGATTTGTATATGTATGCTGTTGTTTTGCTCACTGATTATTCTATACTTACCTAGGTTGATTTGATATGTGGTTATGAGGCCAATAGGATTTGAACACACAACCTTAAGAAACTTTCGCAACCCTTAACCACTAGTCTAAACCTTCCACTACGTGACACCCCTCGGCCAAGATTGGGTCCGCCCTTGTAGTTGTATGTGGTATCCTACATGTATTATACCACGTAGGACTCATGTGTCTACTTGTTAAATTTTATACAAGTTAAAGTGTCTACTTGTGCACAACCAAAGTTTGAGGGTGTAAATGTAAAACGAGGCCATGTTAAAGGGCATATTTATGTATTATGCCTGATTAATTTCATACATTGAAGTGGACTATCAAATATTAATTATTATCCATCTCATGGATTCTATTTTTCTAAGATTTGAGGATTACATTTTTCATGTCTCAACTGCTATGTTTGATGGATGTCTCGGAATTTTAATTACTGTTGTGGCAGCCCAATATGGCGATGATCCCAGAAACACTACTGACATGTCGATTGAATATATAAATATTTGATGTGACTTAAGTTTTTATCATTACTAATAGTTCATTATCATATAGTAATGTTTAGTTTTAAAGCCTGAAGGAGGGTCTAAAGTGGCATCACTAATATCATGTCTTGTCACCAGATAACAAAGTAGATTTTGCCGCCCTCCCAACCCAACTTACTTCACTTCTTATGTAATGTATGTATGTATCTCCTTCATCTTTTGAGTTTACTGTCTGTGTTTTACTCTGTACTTGCTCTGCTTTTGGTTTGATCTCGAGGTCTGTTTTTCATTTAATCAAATCTATGTCTTCGAATATATATGTTCTTATTGTTTATTTCAACTGAATTTTGAGCTTTTTGCTTCTTTCGGAGCCATGGAAATTTCTAATTTTGACGCCCTTATTTTTTTGGTGCCTAAAGCCACTGCTTTAGTGGGATTGTGCTCTTTACAGTGTCGTAGATATCCTCCTATAGTCCTATATATACTTCACACTTATTTAGTTACTTTACAATCACACTTTTACCATTAAACTATACCTGCTACAATTTGATTATATTATTGTTTACAAATGCAACTCTTATCAAACAGGAGAAGAATATAAGGTCGTTAAAATAACTAAAATCATAGCATAAAAACGCATACATGTATAACTAAATATTCCACTTTGAACTTAAATTCATTTTCCCTCTTCTTCCGCAGGTACTTCTTCTTAAGCTATCAATAAACATCGGAAAGCAGACAAGATGCAGCACTACGTAAATAGTGCAAGATGTAAATAACGCAGCCACAAACGATTGTCAATTATATATATAATAACATCTATGTATATATATATACATACAACCTTTAAACGAAATGTGTGTGTGTGAGAGACTCTCTCTGTAGACTGAATATGCCTGCTTGCCTGCTGAGGGTAGTTGAGTCATTTAAGCTGATTTCTTTTTTCTCATTGGTTCAGATTATTGCATCTTTGTTTTCCTTGTAGCTGTAAAGACATCATATTGCATTGCCCACTGTGGGCTCTACTTATGTTGACTTACATGCCACCCTTTTTAACTATTGAAAGTTATGGAGTAATATATTTTACAATGTTACGCCTTCAACATTGAGATACAAGTTTTAAACAATAATATTTAATCCAAATAACATTATAATTTTAAAAATTGAATTCAAAATCAAAGTTGTAGGCTTTTTAATATCGATTGTGGAGAGTCGAACTATTGATATAGATAGAAAAAAAGGGTAAACATATATTTATTATTGATTAACATACATTTATTATCAGTTAACGAACAATTCGCTAAATATGGATGTGAGGGAGTACAATAAATAAGAAGTATGAAAAAAAATTGCCAATAAAAGAAGGAATACGAGTGTGTTGACCTTTGTTTATTTTGAATAATAATTTGAAAAACAGCTTCAAATTGAGAGTTACACAGTTCTCTCAGTTAAAAGCTCTCACATTTGCAAAGGTATCTCTTTGTTTGTTGATAATTTCTACTTGTGTCTTGATTAGCTTAAATGCATCTCGATTAATTAATTGCAGTTGTCAAAGAAGACAAAACAGATGAATAATCCTTCTAGGCTGATTAAACCATTAATGTGTCATCATTTGTCAACAAACCCATCAATTGTTTGATTAAAGATAATGACAAAAGTTTAGTGCGCTATACCTTGTTTCACAATTATAAACAAATGGTGTCCCCCTTTAGACAAAAAGTAAATCATTTGGACAAAACCTCTTAGCCTAATAATAACAAAGCAGAGACATTAAATCTGCAAATTGCAATAATTGTTATCCTCTCTACTGAACTCTTTCTGAATTCTGCCCTGTAAGAGAAATGGCTTATGCTGCTATTTCTTCACTTATCTATACATTGAACCAACTCTTGAAACCTAATCAATCTTTCGTTTGTCGATGTTGTATACAACAACATCTCGAATCTCTCTGTCAAAATCTTTCTGCTCTGCAACATTTCCTTGACAATACTACCACAAAGGATATTGAAACTCTTAAGGTATATATGTAATTCATTGATGTTATCTATTCTTTTTAATAATAATTAATTTATCGATTTTCAATTTCAAGGTTATAGAAAAGAGGATCAGAAATGTAGTTTACAAAGCAGAAGATAGAATTGATCCAAGTCTAAGAAAGATCATTCTAGCAGATCGCGAGGACAAGCGGCAAAAGGCTTGTAAATCCTTTTATGAAGAATTGTTGAAAGTGGAACAACGGGTTTATTTTCTCAACAAAGAGGTGATGTTGATCGAGTTTAACAACCATGGAAGCAAATCTGCAGAATTAGCAAGAATTTCCTCCTCACCGGAAAAAAGTACAATTGAGGAAAATACTATTGTTGGGATGGTGGATGACTTCAACACCATACTTGATTGCCTCACTGCCCAAACGAAGAAGTTAACTGTCATACCAATTTTTGGTATGGGCGGTATAGGTAAGACAACTCTTGCCAGAAAAGTTTATGATGATTCATATATTCGTTCGCGATTTGATAAACAAGCATGGGTCACTATCTCTCAAGAATACAATGAGAGACAAATGCTTCTTGAACTTGTCTCTTCAATTACTGGAAGCAAGAAAGAAACAAGCGATGATGAACTAATGGAGATTGTGTATAGAGGCCTAAAGGGTAGGAGATTTCTAATTGTCATAGATGATATTTGGAGTACTGAGGCATGGGACCAAATGCAAAGAACATTTCCAAATGATGACAATAGAAGCCGAATACTATTAATGTAACATCCGGCAATATGATATAATTGAAGAGGCTTAGAATTGGAAATTTACATTTTTGGAAAGAATTTTAAAGTTTGGAAATTTTGGCCAAGTATGGAAAATGCGAATTTTTGGCCAACTTTGAACAGCCATAAATTCTAGCTCAGGATGAGTTAGATGGAATTCCAGTTATGGTTGCAAAGTTCGTGGAACGATCTTTCCAACGCCACTGAGTTTGCTCGATTCCGAGTTCGTATGAGTGAGATATGCCCTTTGAAAGTTGGGCAGTTGACAAGGAATTCCGTCCGGGAATCATT
>JAJOOD010010813.1:0-11440 GCA_029582525.1 Solanum tacnaense
ACAAAAACATGAGAACAGGAGGTTGCACAATACAACAAGCTCTAACAACAGAAGCAGCAAATGTTGTTAAACAAGCTGTTACACTAGCAAAACGTCGCGGCCATGCACAAGTAACACCTCTTCATGTAGCAAACACCATGCTTTCATCATCAAATGGTATATTCAAAACAGCTTGTCTTCAATCTCATTCTCATCCTCTCCAATGTAAAGCCCTAGAGCTTTGCTTCAACGTGGCACTCAATCGTCTCCCAGCATCTTCTTCTAGTCCCATGTTATTAGGTCATCAACATCAACATCATCATCATCATTCTCAATATCCTTCTATTTCTAACGCGCTTGTTGCTGCTTTCAAGCGAGCCCAAGCTCATCAAAGGAGGGGCTCGCTTGAAAATCAACAACAACCACTTCTAGCTGTGAAGATAGAGCTTGAACAACTCATCATATCTATATTAGATGATCCTAGTGTTAGTAGAGTCATGAGGGAAGCTGGTTTTGATAGTACTCAAGTTAAAACAAATGTTGAACAAGTTGTTTCTTTAGAACTTTGTTCTCAAAACCCTAAAGAAATAACTAACCATAACAAAAAAGTTAATCCTATTTGTGTTAAAGATGAGGATGTGATAAGTGTAGTGGAAAGTTTAATGAATAAAAATAGGAAAAATATTGTTTTGGTTAGTGAAAGTATTGATAATTTAGAAGGTGTGATTAAGGGGGTGATGAATAAAGTTGAGATTAAAGATGTGCATGATGATTTGAAGGAAATTAAGTTTATAAGTTTACAACTTTTGAGTTTTGGTAATATTCAAAGAGAAGAAGTTGACCAAAGATTAGGAGAGTTGACTTGTCTAATTAAGAGTTTAGTGAAAAAAGGAGTTGTTTTGTACTTAGGTGATCTTAAATGGGTGGCTGATTATAGAGCTAATTATGGGGAAAAAAGAATTATTAGCTATTATTGTTCAGTGGAACACATGATTATGGAAATTGGGAGATTGGTTTATAGTTTTAGTGAAAATGAGAAATTTTGGCTTGTGGGAATTGCAACATTTCAAAGTTATATGAGATGCAAAAGTGGTAACAATTCATTGGAATCTATTTGGGGTTTGCATCCTGTTACTGTTCCTGGTGGAAGTTTGGGCCTCAGTCTCAATCCTGACAGGTAAATAATTTAATTTAATACTGTTCGAGTTACCTTATTGGAAGGATAATCTTATCAGACATGATTTTGATATCATGCATATTGAAAAGAAAGAAATTGTACTAGATGTTTGTATAATATTTTGGTTGAAGTTGAAAAAAAGAATCAAAATTAAGGGTTGTGTTAGGGTATAAAGTTTAAATTTATGTTTTGTGAATGAAATCCATTATTTCACTTGAAATATTGTTATGTATTTTTTTTCAAATGTTCTTTGATTTTTATAGCATGTTTGTTCTATATGTATATATGCCTTGCATTCAATCTATATTGTTCAGATTCTTCAAAATGTCGTGAATTCGTGCCAGATTCTTCAAAATATATTTACTACTTTTTGGAGGACTCGATACGAACCTGATGATATTTTGAAGAGTTCAGACAACATAGATTGAAAGACTAATGGAAGTTAGTTTCTTGGAATTCTTTTGATAAAGTGAGCAACTCAATGTTTTGTGGTAAAACAGAGAAAAAGAAAGAAAAAAAGCAATACTCTCTTTAGTTCATTACATTTATTTATATAATATAAAGTATTTATCAAAAGCTAGTTTTTTTTTTTTTTGCATGTTTTAAGCAAGGTTTGTATCAACTCATATAATTCATTTTTTATTTGTGAATTGTCTAAACAGTGATACACAAATTGAAGTTAGAAGTAAGACATTTGAAGGTGAATTCTCATGTAGAGAGGAGAAGCTGCAATTGACTAGCTGTTGTAATAGTGACTCTACATTGTCAAATCTACCTTCATGGCTTAAAGATGAGAGGCACAAAAAGTACAATACTACTTCTAACCATCATCATCATGATCAGGTTATTTTCCAATCTTTTACTCACTCCGTTTTAGTTTCAGTTTGTTTGTCTGGTTTTAACTTGACACGGAGTTTAAGAAAGTAAAGAACACTTCTGAATTTTGTGGTTTTAAACTAAAGATATGTAAAATGTACCAAAATATCCTTCAATTTATGGTCTTAAACATGTCGTGTGGAATATTTAGATTAAAGAATTGTCAAAAAAGAAAAAAAAAACATTTTTTTTAAATAGAAGGAGATTTACTGTTTAATTATAGATTATACCCTCTTTATACATGGTCATACACATATTATATATGAGTTATACATATATTATACATTTATCGGCTATTTTAGTTTAATCAGTTAGATGGACGGTTATTTAGGTTAATTCTCCAATCTTTTTATTAGCTTTTAACATATATTGTTCGGACTCTTAAAAAATGACGATGTAAGCATATCAAATCCTTTAAAAGTAGTGTATTTTTAAACGATCCGTGTATATAAATGTGACAACAGTTTAGGAGAGTGCGAACAACATATTAAAGCAATTCTTTCTTGTTTCTCCTTTCTCTTTTTTCAAGAAAACTAACTTTTTCTTTTCCCAAATTCAGGACTATGCATCAGTCAAAGATCTACACAAGAAGGGGAACACAACATGCAATTTGCCATTTTGGGCCAATAGAAAAACATGTGAGACAGATTCTAGTACACCAAATTCTGCTTCTAATTCAAGTGATGTGATCATGGAGATGGACTACAATGTTCCAAAGTTTAAAGAATTCAATTCTGAAAACTTGAACATTTTATCCAATGCATTAGAAGAAATTGTCCCATGGCAAAAAGGAAGTGTTATACAAGAAATTGTTGCAACAATATTGCAATGTAGGTCCAAAATGATAAGAAGAAAAGAAAAAAATTTAACCAATGAAGCAAAACAAGAAACTTGGTTATTTTTTCAAGGACCTGATGTTCATGCCAAGGAGAAAATTGCTAGAGAATTAGCCAATGTTGTGTTTGGATCATACTCGAATTTCGTATCGATTGGACTAAGCAATTTTTGTTCTAATTTTAGTAACAAAAGATCAAGAGATGAACAAAGTTGGAGTTACGTTGATAAATTTGGTCAAGGGATTGCTTGCAATTCACATTGTGTGTTTTACTTGGATGATTTGGAGGAAATTGATTATTGTTCACTAAGGGGAATCAAGAAGGCTATTGAAAGAGGAGCAATTACTAATTCTTCAAGTGGTGAAGAAGTTAGTCTTGATGATGCTATTATTATATTGAGTTGTGACAATTTTGGTTCTAAGTCATCAAGAGGTTGTTCACCTAATGTGAAGCAAAAAATTGAAGAAAAAATTAGCACAAGTTCTAGTTGTGTTTCTTTGGATTTGAATCTCTCTATTGATGATCAAGATTTATCAAGTGATGATGGTGATGATGCTATTGGACTTCTTCAAAGTGTTGATAGATGTATTTTTTTCCAAAATTCAAGAACTATGGTAGTATAGGATTTATTATTATGTTGATGAGATGATTTACTTAATTTCTTTGTTTTTTTGTTTTCTTCTAATGTTCAAATAGTAGGTCAAAGAGTTGTGATATCTCTCTTTTTTTATGTACTAAAGTTTTGTAAGTAGAACTTCCAATACAATTCCTTAGTGCTACTTTTCTTCTTTTGATCCAAGTTTCTTTTTATACCATGGCAACATGAAAGATTTATGTCACTAAAAAATATTTAAAATACTAGCATTTTTTTATTTCGTATAATATTGATCTGAGATGAATTTGGACGAAATAATATGATAAATGAGGATTTATATCAGGGATGGAGTTAACATTCCGATTATAGGTTCAGCTACACTCATTAGTTTTGGCATATGCAGGCCCTGCATTTGTAATAAAAAGTTAACTTGATATGTATAAATGATTTGTCGAGAATCCAATAACTTTTTTTTTTAAATCTAAAATTACAAATTTAAAATTCTAGCTTCGTCTCTGATTCATATAACCGATCTCAACTAACAATGGATTTGAGTTTGATGTTCTTATCATTGAATTCATAGCACTTTTGAAAATTACAAGTTAAAATTTTAGTATTTATTAAAATACCTGTTAAAAATATTGAGTTCAACTGAACCGTAAAAACCATATGTCATCCATCTCCTAAGTGCATGTACATATGATTTAAGAGAGAAAAAAAAGACTAGATATATCACCACAATATGGTGGATATCATTATTATTGAATGATTTGAAAGATACAAACAATATTGTATCATCATCTCCTTTTTTTTTATTATCTAGAAATGTTTAGTGAGCTTATGGAAGTGGACCCTCTCCATTACTGTTCTTGCCAATGATTCAAGCATATCACAATTCACAAAAAAAAAAAGTAATAAAAATGTTATGCTTCTAACTAGGTAGTATCTTTTTACAAAGACAATAATAATAATGAGAATTGAATCATACTCCTATATATTTACTTTGGGGAACAATTAGCTAGTGTTTGATGATGTATTCCAAGAATGGCATAATGACATTATCATAGTGAACTCTATCATGTTTCACCTTTTATTGTATCATTTCAAAATCTATATCATGTTTCACCTTTTAATATTGTACCAATTGAATTTCAATAATAAGAGTGACCATAGCTTTTTTTTTTATTATATGACAAGCCTATGATATTTGGGGAAAATTTACAAACATTACAGCTAAATATAATAACAAAAATCTCATGCTAATTTTATTGAGCGATGGATTGACGACAAATTATAAGAAAATCTAGTTAGCTAGGAATTATTTAGTAATGAATTCATTGGGGATTATAAATAAATTTTGTTTCTGATTCTATGTTTTCTAGCAGTGATTAAATAATAATCATTATCATAAGTTTCAAATTCTAGGAACTGCAATATACTGACCCAACTAATATAGATTGATCAGTAGAAATACTACCACTAGCCATTTTTCAACTCGTTTTTTTTAAAAAAAATAGTCACTATCATGAAGTTTGAAATTTCAATAACTGAAATGACGCCTATTAATCACTTTTCGATTAGGGCCTTTATTTGAAAAATATCAGTCATGGAATTTCAAATTCTATTGATCAAACTTTGTGTCAATGATTATTTTCTAGTTACAGAAGCTAAAAGATGGAGTTTGTGAATTTTATTCTCTAGATTCATATTGCATGTGACTCAAAAAATCCTTCTAACTAGTATTTTCTCCATATTCATCACTCGAATTCCAAAAATTATAAGTGAAAATGTTAGCTTGCTGTCTCTAAATTCAAACACTTCTAAAGCTGTTTATTTAAGATTCTTTTTAATTTTTATTATTTTTTCTTCTTATTATGTTGAGCTGTGTGAGATGCTCTTTGTCTTTGTGATAATCATTGGCATCTGAGGATAGTAAAAATTCATGAAAAAAGCAAAAAAGATAAATTTAATTTTATTATGTCACCGACATTTTTTCTCATATATATTTCACCTTTTCTAAACTTTGGAGAATAAAAGAAAAAGGGTAAAATAATATTTCCTTCTTTACATTGAAATACAAATTTTGTTCAAATACTTTCCTTATGATTTTTTTTTTTTTTACAGATCAAAAGTAAAAGTATTGTTATTTTCACCTTTGCCTTTTTTTTCCCTCTTTTTTTTTTTGATTTGCTTTATTTGCTTATATAAGGGAGCATAAATTAAAAAGCCAAGAGACTATAATTATGTTTTTTTGTAAGATTCTAAAATGTAGTAGTCGTAATCATTTTCTTTTGGCATCTGGCTTAGGGATTAAGGAAAACTTTTTCAAATTAAGAATAAACAAAGCAATCGATCGAGTTATGTATATGTCATAGAATTATTAATATTTGTGAAACTATTAAAATGGGGAAACTTACATAAATTTTACTAGATACACTCGAGTTTGCAATATTACGTATGCTATCAGATTTTGGTTTGTTCAGATATGTCCATATATGTGTATCTTGATCGAGATACATGTGGTCAAAATTAGGTGTAATGTGTTCTAGATACATTATATCCAAGTGGGTTCACATGTACATGTGATACATACCAAATCTCGCTCGCCTCCCTCGCCTCTCTACCATTTCGCTCGCCACTTGATTCCTATGATCTGGTATCCCAGATACATGTGAATCACATTAGATACATACATATACATGTATCTAAGTGGGATTCACATGTATATGGGATACATAACGAATATCAGTCGCCTTCCTCCTCATCTCGCTCACCTCTCCTCCTATTTTAGTGTATCTGGCAGCAAAAATATTTACCGATCTAAGTGTATCTTCCTCAATATACGACAGAAAAATCTTAATTAGTGATAAAATATGTAATATTTTGAAAGTATAGATAATAATAATAATATATATTAGTGAAGTATGTCTAGTTGTATAGTTTTTCCTATATAGTATGAGTCCTTTAAAAAAAACTCAAGTAAATTTAAAACGAATAATATTTCACCATATTTTTTAACCCAACGAACACAAAGTTGTGTTATTAGATAACTAACAAATGAATTACGATGATATGAGTTTGGAAAATATTAACTTTTCCACTTTAATTTATAAAATGAAAATCCAATAAATCTCAAAAGAATTAGCACTACTTTTCATGATTTATTATTCGTTTTGGGAAAAAAAAAAGAATCACTTTAATTTTACTTACTTTGAACTTCGTAAACCCAACATTCTTATCTCTAAAAATTATTATGTAAAAAGTTAGTAGTAGAATATTAGCAACGTGTTATTCCCCAAAAATATCTAATTTAAAATAATCCAAATTGATTTAATTTGATTAAAAATTAGAGTTTCGAAACAAAAAAGTTATTAAAATTTTCTAAAGAAGAATCTCTTAACTTTAAGATGTGCTGTTTTTCTTTTCCCTTTTTTTTTCTTATTTTTTTCCCTCTTTTTCTGAACTTCAAAATAAAAGTTTAATTGCGCCAAAAGCATAATCTGTATTACTTTAAATTAAATTTATCACTATAAGAATGGAATTTGTCGGATAATACCTGGCTTTTTAAAAGGGTCTCAATTATCACTTCACTTTTTTTTTTTATAAAAAAATAGATTAAATTGATGTAACAAAATAACATCAGTGTATTTTTTATTTCTTAAAAAGAAAAAACTTGTTATAATTAACTAGTATCCATGATTCGTTTAATATGGTATTAAAGTTAGGGCCTCCAATTTCCAAATGTGGGTTCCAAATAAATTGTCCATGCCCTACAACAACCTTTTTTATTTCATAAAAAAAAATAACTTATCTTGTAATCAAGGTTCGTTTAATATGGTATCAAAGTTAAGGCCTTTCGAGGTGAGTTTTAGATAAATTGTCCATACCCTGAAATTACTATTTTTATTTCTTAAAAAAATAAAACAAATAACTTACTATATAACTAGCTAGTATCCAATATTCGTTTAATATGGTATCAAAGTTAGGGCTTCTCGGCTCCCAATGTGGTTCTAGATAGATTGTCCACACTCTGCAACGATCAAACAGTGTCTGGGCATGCACATCGTGAGATTGGCTAGAGAGAGGATGATGAATGGAAAAGAATCTTATATCATGATGACAGGCGTCCTGGACTTTCTTACCTGAACTTAGACAATCTCATGCATTAGCTTTTGAGTTTGAGTTAAATTTAAAACTTTTTAAACGATTGACTATATATATATAAACATCACTTTTTGTCTTCTCCCGTTTTCATTAGGGCAATGCAAAAAAGAGAAGGATTTTGGTCTTTTTTCCCTCTATGTTGACAGGGCATTTTATCATTTATTAATTTTTGTAGAAAATTGAAAAAACTTATTAATAATATTAAAATCATAATATTCTAGAATATTACTCATGAGACATATCGAAAGTTACTTTAAGCAAAGTCTGAATAATTAAGTATAGCAACAAATTACTAAACCATCTAGAAGTCGATGATGAAATTAAAAACATACAAAATTAGCCTATACAAATATATAGTAACCAAAATTGTTTAGGATTTGATATTTGTTAATTTATTTATTAATTCATATTTAAATAGGGTTATACTTTTCCAATCTCTAGTCAAATTAAGTTTAACAAGTTTTACACTATTATAAATAGAGATGTTAAGCTTTGAAGAATTATAAAAGATCATTCAGAAAGAACGACGCTATATTGATTAAATTTTTTTTCCATTTGTACTAAGATTTTATTCTAATTCTCAAATTAGTTTTTCAATCCCAACATGACTAATTTTAGCGTTTACGTTGGAAATTTGCATGAAGGAGTAAGCGATCGCGTATTATATGATATTTTAATTCAAGCAGGATTTGTTATCGATATAGTTATACTATTACAATAAAACATTAAAACTTGCAATTGCTAAGCCAATGGCAACACCAAATATTCCCTCTAGACCAAGTAATAATCGAAGAGTATATGGGTAATAATAGTTAGTAACGTGTTTTACGTGTTAGGATTTTGCTCTGATTTTTTTAAATTTAATTTTGAATTTTTGTATTGGTGAATGATGGGCAAAATAGTCACCATGATGTAATTAAGTGAATATTTTGTATTTTTCCACTCTACTTTTCTATCCAATAGAGGTCTTTTCAGTAAAAGGAGGTCGTATGTTATTTTTACTTTTTCTAAAAGAAAAATTAAAGGTTTTTGACTTTTATAAATTGGGTATTTTTTTTATTTTTTTTTAGCAATAGTACATTAAGGTTAGAGAGCTTGGATTGATATTTTTTGTATTCTTTTTTATATCGTAGGTTTGTTTATCACCACACCATTTGTTAATTATTGAAGTGTTTTATTTATTTGATTATTTTTTCAAAACTATTGAAATATTATTTACAAAAAGTTTTGTGCACGTAATTGATCGTTACTTGAAGTTACAATCATATTTTCTTTTATAATAATCATCTTTTATGATAATATCACTATTAACAGTCAAGTTTTCTTTGAAATCAACTTTCATATGTATGTTATGTTATATAATATTGCTATAGTAACTAAAATATATCTAAACAAACGATACTATTAGAGAGATCATCCACATAAAAGAAAGGGGGGGGGGGGGGCATGGTCGGCATAAACTATATAAATATAGATCTAGGTAATGTATGGTGCAGTGGTGAAACTGCTTCACCTTTTACCAGAGGTCTTGAGGTCGATCCTTGGGTATGGAAAAAATTATGTAGATGGCAGTGTCACCCTCAAATGGGTCTGCAAAACGCGATCCAAATTTAGTCATAGCTTCAATGCGGGCTCTAGATATGAGGGGAAAAAATTATGTATCTTGCAAGGAAACATATATATGTCCATCTTAGATTATTGAGATGTGAAAGAATTTAGTTACATGGAATCTTTAGAATTTAGATTATCCATTAAAAGTAGAGAAGCAAAGTGAGATCCTCCACCATGCATGAACTACATATACATTAATGACTGAAATATTCTTTATAATAAAGTATTAATATTGCAGAAAGTGGACAGCCCTTTTAACACCAAAAAAAGTTATCTTTTTAAAAAACTTTTCTTATCTCACACCACTTTTATTTATGCACCTTTTTACGTACCTTTTCAGTGCATTACCTTTTTTCAACTTTTCATCATCTTATCATAATAATAATAATAATTAAAAAAATAATATGATAATAATGATATTTATCAAAGAACAACATATACAATATACTATAAAGATATTATATGAACCCAAAGAACACTTTCTTATTCCTCTCATCGTGCATAAGGGAACTTTTTGTGTGAAAAAAAATTAGCACATGAGATTTCAGACATATTTGCTTTTAATTAGCCCAATGAAATTGAGACACATGAAAAGCACTAGTAGGTAGAATTATTTTCGATTTTTTGAGCGTTTGGATATAAAAATTGTGAAATTTAGGAAAAGAAAAAATTAGTGCTATATATGTTTTCAAGTTGAAAATGGTATTTGAAAATTGAAGTTATGTTTGAACCTAATACAAATCAAAATTATTTTTCAATTTTTGCAAGTGATTCTGTAATTCAACTTAATTGTAACATTTCTATATTCAAATAATTTTGAAACAAGTGGAAATTGCTTGTGGTCAAGCGTGCACTTAATTTTACAAAGAATCTATGACCAAATTTTTGGAAAAAACTATAGTATAGTGTTTTCCTTTTTTCTTTTCTTTCTTTTTTTTGAGTTGGGCAGTTATCCATTCCTCATTGAGAGAATATATTCCCTCTTGTAAGTATGGGAAAATATTTGATTCATATGTAGTATATATTCTCATGAGTTAAAATAATTTCAAATAAAAAGGAAACAATATTCTACTAGCAATTCATGGAGCAAAACTCTCTAGAATTGTCACGATTCAAGTTCATGAAGCGTATTATTTGTCTGGCCCAACAAGCTTTATAGATTTGTCACTTAGGTTATGCTAGCATCAAGATTAAAACTACGTATACTATGTAAACTTTTATCACATCTATGGTTTGTATGTATATCTCTTTTTCAAAAGTTTAACAGCCTAAAAATCTATCAGTTCATTCATTAACCAACCCTCCAACATAAGCGTCACAAGAATATATATACACATACTATTTGTTTGTATAATATTTTTGGTGTAGGGATAATTTTGATCCTCTTAATATGCATTTTGGACATAAAATTAGTGGAACCATTTTGGGATTGAAACAAACCAACTTTTTATTTCCTTAAAAATATATATTCCTTAATAAAAGATGAATTATTTTGTCTATTGAAACTTCTATGTGAAGCCTTGATGGAATATAAGACATCATCATTATATAGGCAAAATCTTTCTCCTTTTTCTTTCTTTAAAAATATATATCTTAACTTCATTTAATTTAAGGAAGTTGCTCACCTTTTAACTTTTAGGAACCTTTTCAAAATTCCTTCCATTAACTTTTTAGTGAAGAGTCACTTTACCAATATGGATTATGGTGTAGTGGTGAGACTGTTTCACGCTTAATCAGAGATTTTGGGTTCGAACCCTGGGTATGAGTTTTTTTTTATTGGAAGCGTCACCCCCAAATGGGCCCTGCGCTATTCGGATTTAGTGTTGTTTTAAAAAAATATATTTGCTACATACATTAAAGAGTAATGACCCCAATTTGGTGACTTGTAACACTAATGGACTCAATAGTTGAGCCCAATACATTCCTATTTACAGTGTACTTACTAAGCCCAACAAAGTTCACCAAATATTCTTATTGGGCTGGCCCGCTACTCATATTCTTAGAATAACTAACTGATGAAATATATCAAAATGACTTCTGAACAATTACCACATTACTAAATAGATTATAGAATGTGTGGGACTAGGGGTGTTAAAATCAAGTCCAACCCGTTCAATCCGTTTAAGTTTGGATAGGTTAAAATTCGTCAATTTATTAGTTCAACTCATTTCATCCCATTAAGAATTTGGTTGATATACAATT
>JAJOOD010010818.1:0-26457 GCA_029582525.1 Solanum tacnaense
TTAATAATATAATTTTATTAATTAATAATATAATATTATATAATAATTAAAGTTAATAAAAAAATAAAAAAAAGTTACCGGTACAAAATGATCCGGTAAGAACCGGTTCCGATCCGGTCCAAACCGGTTCCAATCCGGTAACTAAGGGACCGGACGGAACCTTTGGAAATTTCCGGTAAAACCGGTTCCGGTAAGACCCGGTTCCGGTAACAAAATCCGGTAACGAGGACCGGTTCCGGTAAAACCGGTCCTGTTGATCCGGTCCTGTCCGTTTGCCAGCCTTACTTTAGACAGATTCGTGCATAGTCACTTTGGAAAAGTTCATTTATTTTCCTGTTTTGGTTGGCTGCTTCTTACTTATATAAGGTAATATTTTGTAATGGTATGTTGAAATTGCTTAATTTTAGCTAATTCTTTGTTAAGCTTTGATAAAATATTTGTCCGTATTTGGGAGGAGATCTCCATTAATTGTGTACCTAATTGGCTCTCATGATTGCTTTTCCTTACTGAGGTGCCCTCCCATTTTACTATAAATTAAGGCTTCTTTCTCATTCAAAGGACGGTTGAACAGACTTACACACTTTAAAAATAAAAAATATATATTGCTCCTTACTCTGAAAAAGAATTAAGTTCTTTCGGTTAAAAACTTCAAAGTTCCTCTTTGTTTTGCTGTTTTGCTGCTTTGCTGTGTTCGGGTCGATTATCGGATCTAGTGTGTTTCTTCATTGCTGAGTTCTTTTACTTCTTAACCGGTTAGTGTCTTTTATATATATATTTTATCTTTGCATCGTTAGTTACTTACCATTATGCATAAGTCCAAAAAATGAATTTTGATAAATAAAGGAAGAATCTGGGCCAATTTTCTTTTCCCTATATTATGTGTGATATTATGTTTGTTTGAATGTGTTGCTTGTTCGAATCTGGTTTGTGTTCTCTGAGCTATTTTATAATTAATGTGTTGTACAAGCTTGATTATATATGTTATATCCACCTTTTCTCCCACTTTGATTTAGCAGGTTGAATTTAGTTCTGGGAGTTTGGAAAGTCGCCTGGGATGATTTCCGGACAAGATTCAGTTTATTTGTTGATTTATTATGTTTGTACTGTTTATTTCGGTATTACAATATTTCTTGTAAACTCTAAAACTCTGGTCTATATATGATAATATATATTTGGGGGATCGTCTAAGGGGGAGGGGGATAGAGGTGTTAATTGTTTTTACTTATTTATTTCTACTTGTCTGTTAGTATTATTGACCATTCCATGAGTTGTTAGAATATTTTTTAAAACGTAGTCTAAAATCAATTATTGTTTGTTTATAACCTTGAATCACTTTAGAATCTATAAGCATGAGAAAATCATTTTTTTACGTGTGTGATATAGATACATGCCTATGTTAATTATGTATTTGGACTTAGTGTTATTATCATCATGCTTAAAACCAATTTTATATGGCTGTTAGAATACTTTTATAATTATATATGATTAAAAGAGACTCTTATATGTTAATACCTCGTCTCGTTCTTGATGTTATCAAGTTAATTGATTGGGCGTTAATAATTTCAGCATGTTCATACTTAGAAATCATGCATATAGTATTTGATGAATAATACATTTTAATTAGATTGAATAAACTCTAGCAAAAAAATCAGTTTCTTAATAACTTCAGCATTCTAGTAATCAGTTGACGTAATCATTTTAATATTTGTAGCATGTTGGTTAATCAATTTAATAAAATAGATTGTTATTGACATCTGCATCAGTCAAAATTTAAGGAATATCAATAAATTAGTTATTTCAGAATGTTTGTTGGATAGAGACCATGCCTAAAAGTTTTAAAATACTTTTATGACCTTTTGTGGTATAGAAATTATCGCGTAGGATCAAATGATTTATTCTCTATTATGTTGTGGGCTAGCATCATATTTAGGACTTGACTACAAAATAATCAGCATGCTCCCACTTAATGAGATAATCTCTAATTGAGATTCTACTTTGCTTAAGAAATCAATTTTCCTAAAACCTTTTCTTAAAATTAACTCATAACAGTTGCCTGCTCAAAGATTTTCTGCCATTACTATTTTCGGTTGTTTAAAGTAATGTTAATAAACCAGCTTCTGCATGTTTTAATTTTAAAATCTGTCCCATATTAAATAAATTTCCAGATGAATTCAATCTCTGTTTTAAATATTCACTTGCATTATAACTTTCATAATTGTTGCACTGATTAAAATAAGCTAATAAACCAACCTTCGCTTTAAGTTTCTACCACCCTTTAAATCAATTTAGTTGCTTAATTGCTACCTGCATTATGTCGTAGTTTTCTCCCCTCTCTAATTGTTATTTTAGTAATTGTTTATATGCACACACTCAAGCATGAGACCTTTCACTAATTATGTGTGTTCGTCAGCATGTTTAATAAAATCTAGAGGCCAACTTGAGACTTTACATACTAAATGAACGTCCTATTTGTTTGACTTGGTGTCTAGGTGGGTCTATTAAAAGCATATATTTTATTTTAGTCTAAATCCACCCTAATATTAGTCCAATGCCTCTTGGATCTTAAGCGGGGACGCTAGGCACCTTTTAGAGACGAAAAGCATGCGGTGGTGGGGTAGGGGTAGTTTAGGCCCTACAAAGATGATGATATCGACTCAGGCTCAAAGCGACAAACCTTGGTTTTGTCTGTCCCTACACAGAACTCTATCAAAAAATAAAGGAAAGTCGAGTGCTGATTCGTAAAGTCCTTCAGAGTCTCCCTTTCCTTTTGTCCCTTTATTCGTTTATAATTACAATTGTTTGGGGTAGCTTAAATAAAACAAAATTGTTTGCTTCTCTACTTGTGCAATTTCTGTCCCCTCACTTATCTCTTTATTAATTGTTTAATATTTATTTGTTATTATATTATCACTTAGTCTTGCATGCTTAATTAAAATAACTAAGATTCCAATAATTATTTAATATTATGTTATCACCTAGTTTTGTATGCTTAATTGATTAAATAAACAAATGAAGTAATCTTAATTGTTATCACCTAGTTTTTCATGCTTAATTGATCAAATAAATAAATCAAGTGATCTTAATTGTCTAATGTTAGTTATCACCTAGTAAGCATGCTAATTAAATAACCAATAAATAAAGTGACCATAATTGCTACTTGTAATCCCCACATAAATTGCATGAGATACGGCCGGGACCCACATTTGTGGATCTCAAGGGATGCCTAACACCTTCCCCTCGAGGTAACTTGAACCCTTACCCGATCTCTGGTTCGTTGACCTTAGTTAGATTTTAGCTAGGTTAGATAGGTGCCCTAACACGCCTTAATTCGTTTGGTGGTGACTGTTTAATCACCCAAAGCCCAAAAGAGTTGTTAGGTCGAAAGCCCGTTTTTGCGAAAAAACGGGGCGCGACAATATCATGTTCAGATTATGCTCTTGCTTTATTTCTTGTTCAGTTACTCTATCATGCATGCTCAGTACCTTTCAAGTACTGACGCATACTCTGCGCTACATCTTCTCATAATGGTTCAGGTTCTCAGTATCCAGATCACGCTTAGATCGGTTCCCAATCTCCAGTTCAGCAGCATTCGTGGTGAGTCCTAATTCTTCGAGGACAACAGTCATGTTATCTTTTCATTATTTCAGTCTTTTAGTTTCAGTTTTTCTAGACTTAGCTGGGGCATGTCCAAGAACTTCTAGTCAGTTATAGGCTATTTTTAGACATAGTTAGATTCAACTTAGTATTTGAGTTTGGTATTTCTTTTGTATTAAACTCTCAGATTTGATATTCAGTTTTAGTATATAGGTATTCCCCATCATTTCAGATTAACTTATTATTATCTTCCGCAACAGTATTTTTCTAAGTTTATCTTTAGAATGCTCATGATTATGCCAGCAGGGTTAGCTTGGGGTCACTCGTGATCCTAGGTCCCGTGTCCGCGTCTCGGGGGTAGGTCGGGGTGTGACAAAGTTGGTATCAGAGAATTAGGTTAAAGTGTACTAGGATGTCCGAAAAGCCGCACTAAGTAGAGTCCTTTTCATGGGTGTGAAATGCACCACATCTAATGAGAGGGAGGCTACGAAGTGTTTTAGGAAAACTTCACTTTCTTGATATTCTTATCGTGCGTTGGTATGATCTCTTTTCTAATCCATCGTTATGCCCTTAAGATTATGCCTCCTCATAAAGCTTACGCAAGGAATGCTAATGTGGTTCCTCTAGTCCTAGATCATGAAGTTTCGAATGCAGAATTTCAGAGCGCTAATTCAACTTTTGGCTCAGAGTATGACCAACCAGAACAATTAGTAGGTTGCAGTTCGTACTAATAGAAATGATGGATCAGTGGCAGCTAGAGTTTGAGATTTTTTTAGGATCAATCCACCTGAGTTTTTAGGGTTGCAAGTTAATGAGGACCCACAAAACTTCATTGATGAGGTTAAGAAAATCTTTGGAGTGATGTGAGTGATTGGTAATGGTAGGGTTGAGTTGGCATCCTACCAGCTTAAGGATGTGGCTCACATATAGTACACTCAGTGAAAAGATTTCGGGGCTACTTTATCTTTGTGACTCCTTATATAGCAGTAATCTTAGGTGTCAGTCCAAAAACTCTCTCAGAACCCTTCTCAATCTCTACTCCAGTCGGTGAACCAGTTATAGCTAGATGGGTATACAGAAATTGCCCTGTCACAGTCTCCCAGAAAGTCACCTCAATAAATCTTGTAGAGTTAGAAATGGTAGACTTCGATGTCATTGTAGACATGGATTGTTTACATTCCTGTTATGCCTTAGTCGATTGTAGGACTAGGATGGTTCGTTTTCAGTTTCCAAACCAACCAATCTTAGAATGGAAGGGTAGTAGCTTAGCACCTATAGGTCGATTCATTTCTTACCTTAGGCCAGAAAGATGATCTCGAAGGGTTGTCTCTATCATCTAGTTTGGGTTAAGGATTTAAGCTCCGAAATCCCAACTCTTGAGTTAGTTCCAGTAGTTAATGAGTTCCTAGAAAATCTTCCCAGAGTTCCTCTCGAAAGGGAAATCGACTTTGGAATTGATCTCCTTCCAGATACCCAGCCTATTTATATTCCTCATTACAGAATGGCTCCAACTGAGCCTAAGGAATTGAAAGAACAGTTGAAAGACCTTCTAGATAAGGGCTTCATCAGACCTAACATTTCGTCAT
Organism: Solanum tacnaense; assembly: GCA_029582525.1. Classification (NCBI taxonomy): domain Eukaryota; kingdom Viridiplantae; phylum Streptophyta; class Magnoliopsida; order Solanales; family Solanaceae; genus Solanum; species Solanum tacnaense. Next base: position 5,181 of record JAJOOD010010818.1, read on the forward strand.
GGGGTGCACCAGTGTTATTTGTTAAAAAGAAAGATGGTTCTCTCAGAATGTGCATTGACTATAGGCAGTTAAACAAGGTCACAACCAAGAATATAGTAGCCCATCCCCAGGATTGATGACTTGTTTGACCAACTTCAGGGTGATAGTCTTCTCAAAGATAGACCTCAGATCAGGTTATCATCAGCTTAAGGTCAGAGATAGTGACTTTCCAAAGACAACCTTCAGAACTTGGTATGGTCATTATGAATTTGTAGTTATGTCATTTGGACTAACCAATGCTCCTGCAACTTTCATGGACTTGATGAACACAGTGTTCAAGCAGTACTTGGACTTGTTCGTTATCATCTTTATTGATGATATCCTCATTTACTCTAGAAATGAGGAAGAACATGCAAGTCATTTGAGAATTATTCTGCAGACTCTCAAAGATCGCCAGTTATTTGCCAAATTTAACAAGTGTGAGTTTTGGTTATAGTCGGTTGCTTTTCTTGGGCATATAGTGTCTAGTGAAGGGATTCGATTAGATTATGAGAAAATAGAGGCAGTGAAACAATGGCCCAGACCTATCTCTCCACCGATATCAGAAGTTTCTTGGGTCTAGCAGGTTATTACAGAAGGTTCATAGAAGGATTTTCATCCATAGCCTCACCATTGACTAGGTTGACTCAGAAGATGGTCAAGTTTCAGTGGTCAGATGATTGTGAGAAAAGCTTCACAGAATTGAAAACTAGGTTGACTACAACTCCTATTTTGACCCTACCACAGGTTCCATATGGTTATGTTATTTATTGTGATGCATCCAGAGTCGGCCTAGGTTGTGTGTTGATGCAGCGAGGTAAGGTTATAGCTTATGCTTCCAGATAGCTTAAGGTGCATGAGAAGAACTATCTGACTTATGACCTCGAGCTTGCAGTAGTGGTGTTTGCACTCAAGATTTGGAGACACTACTTATATGGGGTTCACACAGATGTGTTCACAGACCATAATAACCTTCAATATGTGTTCACCCAGAAAAAGTTGAAGCTTTGCCAGAGAAGATGACTTGAGTTACTCAAGGATTATGAAATGAGTGTGCATTACCATCCAGGTAAGGCAAAAGTAGTAGCAGATGCTCTTAGTAGACTATCTATGGGTAGTGTGGCACATGTTGAGGAAGAAATAAAAGAGCTAGCAAAGGATGTTCACATACTTGCTCACCTCGGAGTTCATCTTATGAGCATATATGATGGTGATGTAACTGTTCAGAATGGGGCAGAATCTTCTTTGGTAGTGGAGGTTAAGGAAAAGCAAGACAGTGATCCGATATTTCTCGAACTCAAGGGTGCAGTCTATCAACAGAGAGTTGAGGTTTTCTCCCAAGGGGGAGATGGTGTGCTTCACTACCAGGGTCGATTATGTGTTCCTAATGTGGGCTAGTTGAGACAGCATATTATTGCAGAGGCCCATAACTCCAGATATTCTATCCATCCAGGCACCACTAAGATGTACCGCAATCTACGGGAAGTCTATTGGTGGAATGGTATGAAAAGAGATATAGCAGATTTTGTGGCTAAGTGCCCCAATTGTCAGCAAGTCAAGGTAGAACATCAGAAACCAGGAGGTATGACTCAAGAGATTGACAGTCCTACTTGGAAGTGAGAAGTGATCAACATGGACTTTATCATAGGTTTACCTCGTACTTACAGACAACATAACTCCATTTGGGTGATAGTTGACACAGTTACTAAGTTTTCTCACTTTTTGGCGGTCAAGACTGCAGATTCAGCGGAGGACTACACCAAGCTTCATATTAATGAGATTGTCAGGTTGCATGGGGTTCCTTTCTCTATAATATTAGATAGGGTCCTCAATTTACCTCTCATTTGTAGAAGTCATTTTAGAGAGGTCTTGGTACTCAGGTTAATCTTAGCACAACATTTTATTCATAGACAGATGGTCAGGCAGTGCGTACCATTCAGACCTTAGAGGACATGTTGAGATCTTATGTGATCGATTTCAAGGGTAGTTGGGATGATCACCTTCCTCCTATAGAGTTCGCCTACAACAATAGTTACCATTCTAGCATTCAGATGGCCCCTTATGAGGCATTGTATGTGCGTAGATGCAGATATCATGTTGGTTGGTTTGAAGTAGGTGAAGCAGCCTTGATAGGACCAGATTCAGTCCTTTATGCTATGGAGAAAGTTCAACTCATTAGAGATAAACTTAAGACTGCCCAGAGTCGCGAGAAGTCTCGTGCAAATGTAAGGAGAAGGGAACTAGAGTTCAAAGTTGATGATTGGGTTTTCCTAAAAGTTTCACCTATAAAGGGGGTGATGAGATTTGGCAAGAAAGGGAAGCTCAGTCCCAGATATGTAGACCCTTACCGTATCTTGAAAAGGATTGGTAAAGTGACTTATGAGCTAGAGTTGTCAGCAAATTTAGCAGCAGTGCATCCAGTCTTTCATATTTCACTATTGAATAAGTGTGTGGGTGTTCCAGCATCCGTGGTGCCATTAGAGAGTGTCTTATGAAGATGTACCAGTTGAGATTCTTGATCGTCAGGATAGAAGGTTGAGAAACAAAGAAGTCGCGTCAGTCAAGGTTTTGTGGAGGAGTCAGTCCGTAGAGGGAGCTACTTGGGAAGCAGAAGCAGCCAAGAGGTCCAAGTACCCTCACCTCTTTCCTTCCGATTCTAATCCAGCTTGAGGTAATAGTTCCTCTTCAGTTTTCAGTCATTCATACATAGATTCAGTCTTCGTAGCATGTTCCTTGAGTTTGTACTTGCCTTTTCAACGTATTTGCATATTTTGGAACTAAGCTCAGTCAGAAATCAGTTTTCAGTGTTTACTGGTAGGGTTTGCAGCTCTTTCCCTCCATTCCAGCTAGTTTAGTCTTCATTCGAGGACAAATGTTCCCAAGGGAGAGATAACGTAATACCCCGTATCCTAGATAGACCAGAATGCATATTTCCAGAAATACTGGTGCCACCTACGGATTGTAGGTTAGACCACAGTCCGTAGATCAGGTTCGTGCAACGTGATCCACAGAAAAAAAACCCAAAAAACCTAGACCGTAGGTGGGACCACGACCCGTGGAACGTGGTCCACAGAAAAAACCCCGACCCACGGCCAAGACCTACGGACCGTAGGTTGAACCACCGTCTGTGGACCAGGTCCGTGAAACGTCCTCCGCATAACCCATCATCTGAGCTGAACGACGGCTGACCAGGACGGACCGTAAGGCGTACCACGGTCCATGGACCAGGTCCGTTTGTTGGTCCCGACAGCTTTTAAGTCAGGGTCATTTTGGTCTTTTCCCTATGCGTTGGACCCCTAAGCTACACCGTTTAGACCCTAAATTATGAGGTTTTAGTCAATTTAAGCCTAGAAACATAACTAGAACTTAACTTAGTCAAAATCATTAATTAAAAACATAGAAAATTAGTGCTTGAGAGGAGAAAAGATGTCAAGAACCCTAGTTCAAGAACGCATCAAGATTCCATCAGTTCCAACCCCAAAATCGAAAGATATCTCCATGGAATTCGTCATCATGTATGTGGGATTTCACTAGTGGGTTCCTTTTACACATTATGCCCCTAGAATTCAGTCAGATTCTTGATTCCCTTATCATGACTAGACCTAGGGTTTCTAGAACTTCAGCAGATTATCATGAATTAGTTAGTTACATGTTCCAAATCAGATTATCATGTTATCACTTCGTTTATTGCATGAAATTCAGAACCCTAGCTATGTATTGCTTTAGTTCTTGAATTACACATGCTAGGTCAGATATTTAAGTTATTTCAGATATGCATGCCTCAGTTTTTAAATGTGTCACATCAGTATATTATTGTGTATTCTCACATGCATGTTAGTTTGAGTTATCCAGTATAATACATTTATTCAGTCATAATGTATTAATCACTTAATCCATTGGGAGTAGCATAATACCGAGTTATACAAGGGTCAATCACCCATATAGTCCCAGAACTATGAGCCACGTAGATTGTAAGTCCCATCCGCGGCATCATTTTATTGATCACGCCAGCATGCTTCTATATACCTTTGGCCGAGTGTATTGGGTCCTCTTGATGAGGCGTATACATCGGACTCCACATTTAGCTCATGTGGTTTTATTATCGGTTATTAGTAGTTCGCACAGTTCAGTCAGATTCCATTGCATTGACCACATTTCAGTACAGTTCAATATACAGTCTCAGCATGTTATAATTTGGTAATTGCATTCAGTTATCTCCGCATCTATATCATGTTAAGATTATGCTCTTGTTTTATTACTTGTTCAGTTATATGTTTATTTCATCTTTACTCTATCCTAGATACTCAGTACCTTTCAAGTACTGACGCATACTCTGAGCTACATATTCTCGTGATGTAGGTTCAGGTTCTCAGCTTCCAGATCACGCTAAGATCGGTTCCCGATCTCTAGTTCAGTAGCATCAGTGGTGAGTCCTTATTCTTCGAGGACAACAATCATGTTATCTTTTCATTATATCAGTTTTCTTAGACTTAGTTGGTGCGTGTCCCATCACTTCTAGTCAGTTAGAGGCTCTTTTCAGACAGTACGATTCAACTTAGTATTTGAGTTTTATGTTTGTTTTGTATTAAACTCTCAGATTTGATATTCAGCTTTAGTATATAGGTATTCCCCATCATTTCAGATTTACTTATTATTAGCTTCCGCAATAGTTTTATTTCTGAGTTTATCTTTAGTATGCTCATGATTATGCTAGCAAGGTTAGCTTGGGGTCATTTGTGATCCTATGTCTCGTGTGCGCGTCTTGGGGGTAGCTCGGGGTGTGACAAATTCTATCCAATCCTACGTTGGCTACGTAGTTTTATGGGATTTCCAAATCATAAAAGACTCTAACTCAATTCGGTGCTCGATACTACTCCCAAAATAGGTAATATAACTTTATGCTCAATTCACCCATTACAAAGAATCAACATAGGTACATATATATATATATATATATATATATATATATATATATATATATAACATTTGTAACTCTTAAGTTTTTATGAAATAGAATCTTTAAATTTTTTCTCAAAACTCAGTTTGAAACACAATGATTGACTTTCAAGGACTCTTCAAACCTATAACTCAATCATAGGGTTCATGCAGTATTATGGACATGAACGAATCAACTAATGGATCTTAATAACAATAGGGAAACTCAATACTCATAGCTCAAGAACTCAAGAACACACGAAATCGGAACTCATAACTCAACGATACTACTCCTCTCAGGGATACTTAATACATAGAGTTCATGCAGAATTATGGGCATGAATGACTCAACACAGGGATCTAAATGACAATATAGAACTCACGAGTACAACTCTTCTCATTCTCATACTTACTTCCTAAAGACATAGTTCAAAACTATGGTTGATTTCAAAAGAATTCTCAAATTTGAATTAAAGGACCCTCTTGAACTTTCGTCTTAGTCTCTCTTTAATTTGAAATGTAATTTAGGAGATATGATTAGGATATGTGGGATCTTTCAATGATTAATGAAGACTTTAAGAGTTAATATCAAGGAAAGAACGAAGACACGATTCAAAGGAATCGTCTAAGGGTGGAGCCACAGCCGTGGTTGGCAACCTGCAACCCCTCCCCAGAAATCGTCTAAGGGTCGACCCACGGCCGGACCTACGGATCGTAGGTCAGACCACGGGTTGTGGTCCTGGTCCGTGGTTCAGACCACTCATCAACCCCTCTCTAAAGCCAGTTGACGACTGATGGGACGGACCGTAGGTCAATCGACGTTCCGTCGGTCAGGTCCATCAGTTGGCCATGACAGCTTTTAAGTCAGGGTTGTTTTGGTATTTTCCCTATGCGTTGGACACCTAAACTACATCGTTTAACCCCTAAACTACGTCGTTTTTGTCAGTTCTAGCCTAGTAACTTAATTAGACTTTACAGAAGTCTACTCATTCTCCAAAATTCATCCAAGTTGAACGAAAAAGAGGAGAAAGAGTCGACCAACCCTCTCCAAGAACACATCAAGGTTTCCCCCAGTTCCAACCCCGAAATCAAAAGATTTCTCCGTGAAATTCATCACCAGGTATGTGGGATTTCACTAGTTGGTTACTTCCACCCATTGGGTCCCTAGAATTCAGTTAGATTCTTGATTCCCTTCATTATGTTTAGACTTAGGGTTTCTAGAACTTCAGATTATTGCTGGGTTTAGTTGTTAGACTAATCCAAATCAGAATATTACGTTTCCGTAACTATGTTGCTTAATTCTTGCATGAAATTCAGAACCCTAGTTGTGTAGATTTGTTTAGTTCATGAATTACACTTGCTAGGTCAGATTATACAGATATACATGCATCAGTTTACAAATGTTTCATTATAAGTACTTAATGTTGCATTTTCAGTTAGCATATCAGAATTTCGAGCTATCCAGTTTATTGCAGTTATGTTGTATTTTATACATTCTAGTTCGAAGTAGGGTAAATGCCTAGTGGAATAGGGCCAGTCACCCTCATAGTCCCAAAACTACGTGCCCCCGTAGGTTACGTCCCCTCTATGGGCATCATATTTAATGATCACGCCAGTCATGCCTTTATACCCCTGGCAAGGTATATTGGGTCCTCTCGATGGGGTGATACATTAGACTCCAAGTTTAGCTCACGTGGTTTTATGTCGGTTATTAGTAGCTTTCATCATTAGATTCTAGTGCATTGACCGAGTTACCAGTTATATCTCTATATTCAGTTTCAGCATGTTATGTACTTGATCATTGCATTCAGTTTAGTTCATGTTTAGTATGTTCAGTATATTCATTATGTTCATCTTATATCATTGCTCAACATGCTTTATTTCAGTTATGTATTATTGTTCAGTTTTATCCTATCCTTTATGCTCAGTACCTTTCAAGTACTACGCATACTCTGCGCTACATCTTCTCATGATATAGGTTCCGGTCCTCAGCATTCAGCTCATGCATAGATCGGTTCCCGATCTCCAATTCAGCAGTATCAACGGTGAGTCCTCATTCTCCGAGGGTAAGTGACATGTTTTCTTTCACTTTCAGTCATTTTAGTTTCAGTTTTGCTAGAGTTATTTGGGGGACATGTCCCAGTATCTCTAGTAAGTTAGAGACTTTTATTCACATATAGTTAGATTCAATTTTACACTACAAGAAAAAGGCTTATTTATGACCAACATTTAGGGACGAGTTAATAATCCCGTCACTAAAAGTATACATATTGGGACGAGATTATATTTCGGTCCTAAAATCTATATCTTTTTGAGAAGGTGTGAAAGTTGGTCCCTAAAAATATTAATAACTAGTCCCGGTTGTATAATTGAGAGCGTTAGCGGGAGAGCACACCGCCAAAACAACCCTAAAATTTTTGCTAAAGTACACTTTTTTTCCTGAAAAAGTAGGTGCCAAAATAAATAACCTTATGTCCTAAATATCTAAAAAAAAAACACTATGTTTTCTCTCAATACGGTACCCAATGGTTTTAACTTTGCCTTTACGTATTCTCAAGAACACACACTATCTCTTTTTCATCTCGATCAAGTTTAGGTTCTGCCTAGGGTCATTCAGCTCTTCTTCAAAGCCTCTCTATTGATCATTAACGTCTCTGTTTGCTTCTCTCTACTACGAAATTTTGGTAAGTTTTCTTTTCTTGTTTTCGTGTTCTCTGTTAGGTCATTCAACTTTGCCCAATTTTCTTGTTTTATTGAGTCTAGATTCTAATTGATGGTTTGATTTGTTGAAGTGTATTCAAGTTTGTATCATATTGTGTGTTCGAAAAATCACATAACCCATAAAGTAAAGCTTTGTTTTTCTGAAAAATAACTAAGAGGACACCCTGCTTATGTTATTCTCTGCTTCCTGATTTCCCTTCTTCAATGGACACCAAAGTTCCTTGTATCAATGGATATTTGATTGTCGTTTGATTAGTTGATGATTATAAAACACAGATTTTTATATTGAAGTCTTATCAACTTGTAGTAACAAAAGTGATTATTTTCTATATACGACAACACAAGGAACAAAATTTCAAACAAAAGATGTTTGCCTAATATCAAAACTAATTATGCAATGATTGAAAACAGTCTCCACAGTCCAAGACCAAAAGCTCTTAAAGGTTTGCAATTGTAGACAGCTGACAAGGCAAGTGTAACAAGTGAAATCTAGAGTTGTTTTATAGTTTCAGGTTTTAAGCTATAGAATTCATCAGTGGTCCTGTACAATATGATCTAACTTTCTTTCCATCAAATATGGATACAAAGATCACTTAATCTTAAAAACTCATGTAATTTTGACTTTATATATAGCTAGTATTAGAACAGAAGAGTCATAAGTATCAAAGATCACTTATATTCAATATAACAAACAAATGTTAATCACAGATATACTCCTTAGTAACTTCAGTAAGTAGTGTTCATGCCACAAGAAGGAAATTTACAACTATAATCAAAAGCTTTGTCATCATAGAAATCGTCAAGACTGACTTGAGTTGTGTCTTCATACCTAGTTGAAGTCTTTTCTTCAGTATACTTGTTCATGCTAACCAGTTCAAGGATACTCCCAATTTCTTTCACAGCCTCATCCATGGAAGGCCTCTCGGCCTCGGGTTCATTAACACATCCGATTGTCAATTTAAATAGTTTATCAACGCCTTCAAATTTTGAACTTAGACGTATTCTTGGATCTATTAATTGGTAGAGTCTGGTGTTATCTGTTGAATCATATATAGTCTCTACAACCAGTCTCAAGATGTGTTTTCTTAGTATAGCGAATATAGTTGAGGACTTAGAATATTTTCATAGTATAGTTACTGAGCATATATAGTTTTTCTCAATATTTATAATTGCCCGTGTCAAGTGTCTGACAAGGAAGTTGGTGATTTAAATCACTTCTACAGTTGTTCTCATCAAATGTTGGACGCAAAAGCTTGCTACGCTTGAATGGCTTATCAGCTGAATCCTTATAAGCCACCGAAGTCTGAGAACTGTTTCCTTGTGAATTCTTAAGGAGTATGTATTCATTAGCATTTGTCTCTTCTTCTTTATTAAAAATTCTAAAAGGAAAACAAAAAATAGAAGACACTTTATTTCTCAAAACTCATCGTGAGAATCAGACAACTCTAGCAAGATTTTACCTAAAAGCGATCTTCACTTACACATCTCAGTGTATACTCTCAACTGAAAATCAGTTTATTTCAAAATAGAGAAAGAACAGGTCTGTCTATAGCAGCAAATGAAAGCCCAAGTCTTAGTGTTTCATCTGTGTTTTCTCAGAACATAGAAAGCAGAAGCCTTGCAGCAATCTCAACTCAAATTATATCTTCTATTCAATCGAGTCTCAAGTATGCATCCACTTCTGTGAGTTTTTTTTTTCTTTCTATAAAGTCGATTTGTTGTTTATGTTGTTCGAGTTATAGATCTTCTTGTTTGAGTTATAGTTGCTGATGTTTTTTTAGAAACATTCAGTTTTATAGTTGCTGTTAATTTGCATCTATTCTTTTCTGTAATAGCTGCTTGAGTTATAGCTGTTGATCGATTTTTTAGAAAGATTCAATTTTATAGTTGCTGGTCATTTGCATCAGTTTTTTTTTTTGTAATAGCTTCTTGAGTTATAGCTGCTGGTTGTTTTTTAGGAAAATTAAGTTTTATAGTTGGTGGTCATTCACATCAGCTCTTTTTTGTAATAGTTGCTGGCCATTTGCATCAGTTCTTTCACTTGGAAAGAGGCACTAATAACTCAATTAGGTAAAACAATATTCAGAGATAATATAAAGAGAGTTGCATTCAAGTTGAGAAATCCATTATGAATTATAAGTAAACTATTGTACAACTTTCAAGACTAAAAGAGCATGAGAGAAAAGTGAATGCAGTATGTTACAACTTCAAAAGTGAAAAAGCTATATATTCGTTTGGTTTTGAAACTGATAAAATATGTCAAACGAAATAGAACTGATGCAAATGACCTCATGTGGTGCTGCATATTGAAGGTTCAAAAAGTGATAGTTTTGATATCTTTCAAGAAGATACATTCTAATAGATGCTTAAACATTCATCTGTTTTTTTCTAACTAGTTCTCTGATTTCGTCTACTGGTATCTATGTTATTCCTCCTCTTTCATGAGTTATTTTTTTCTTCTGTAAATTTAATTTGTTGATTGTTTTCTTCTTATATCATAGTTTATAATGTGTGCCTAAAGAATCGATCATATTTTCATGATGAAATTTACTCGTGCTCATGAAAGATAAAAGAAGTAATAGAGCTGATGAAAATTACCTCTTGTATATGTTGTACATAGTAGGAAGAAACAGTGATAGTGTCATTTAGGTTTCAAGACTTTGTAAACTTGAGATTTTCAAGAAGATACGCTCTAATAGTTGAACCATATATTCTTCCACACTCGTGAAACTAAATCACTATTTTTGTTTATTCGAAACTGATCAAGACAGCCTCCTCTTTCAAGAGATGTTTTTTTCCTATTATGTTTATTTGATTTGCTCGAGTTACACTACTTGTTTGAACAATTCTTCTGCTCTAGGATTATCTGATCAATTCTTAATTCTTTTTATTTATTTTCTAAGGTTATGGCACCTAGTAAGCAATGGATGAACCTTTCTCTCGATAATCAGGTCGATCAAGCCTATTTAGATGGGGTGAAACAGTTTTTGGATTATGCTTTTCGGGGATCAGGGAAAAAAGATAAAATATGATGTCCATGTTACAAATGTTGTAATACAACATTAGGAACTCGTGAGACAATTGATACACATTTGAAAGTATATGGAATAATTCAAAATTATATTCTTTGGTATCACCATGGAGAACATTTAGGTGAGTCGGTGTCAAACTCTAAAGATGAAAATGATGATGAAGTTGAAGATTATGAGAGTGAAGATGAAATACAAGAATTGTTGAAAGATTTATATCCTAATGTTGATGGAGGAGCTACCCAAAATGGTTACGGTGATGTAGTTGAGGAGGAGCCAAATGATGAAGCTAAAAGATTTTACAGCCTCTTGAAAGATTTGGAGCAACCACTGTACCAAAACTCAAAGGCTTCAAAGCTTTCATCTTTGATTAAATTGCTTCACATAAAAAGTATGGGTCATTGGAATAATGAGTCATTTAGCATGCTATTAAAAATATTAAAAGAGGAGTTATTACCTGATGGAACCGATTTACCAAATTCATATTATGAGGCAAAGAAATTTATTCGAGAACTTGGGCTTTCTTACAACTAGATTGATGCTTATACTAATGATTGCATGTTATATTGGAAGGAGGATAGCTTACTTGATTCTTGTAAAATTTGTGGTGCTTCCCGATGGAAAATGAATACACATACCGGAGAAACAAAGAATAAAAAGGGTAAAAAGATAGCCTCAAAGAGTTTGCGCTATTTTCCATTAAAGTCTAGGCTTCAAAGGTTGTTTATGTCTACAAAGACATCTTCTCTAATGACATGGCATAAGGATGAGAGAACTAATGATGGAATAATGAGGCACCCAGCTGATTCAATGGCATGGAAGTCATTCGATGAACTTCATCCTTCATTTGCAATTGAGCCTCGTAATGTTCGACTTGGACTTGCTAGTGATGGATTTCAGCCATTTCGCAATTCAAAAACATCACATAGCATTTGGCCTGTGGTTCTTATTCCTTATAATTTACCACCTTGGTTGTGTATGAAACAAGAAAATTTTATCTTGTCAATGCTTATTCCTGGTCCAAATGGTCCTGGAGATGCGATTGATACATATCTTCAACCTCTAATAGAGGAATTGAAAGAGTTGTGGGAAGTTGGTATTGAAACCTTTGATGCATCAACTAAACAAAATTTTAAGTTGCATGCTTCTTTGTTATGGACTATCAATGACTTTCCAGCATATGGAAATTTATCTGGATGGAGTACAAAAGGAAAATTGGCATGTCCATCTTGTAATAAAGATTCTTCCTCGATGCGATTGACTAATTGCAAGAAACAGTGTTTTATGGGTCATCGACGTTACCTTCCTAAGGATCACAGATGGAGGAATGACAAGAAGTCATTTGATGATACAATTGAGAAAAGGCTCCCACCGAAAACATGCTCTGGAATTGATATACTTAATCAAGTGAGAGATCTTGAAGGACAGCCATTAACAAAGGATCCTAAGAAAAAGAGAAAGATATCACATGAAAAACGAAAGGATAATTGGAACAAGAAAAGCATCTTTTTTGAACTTCCATATTGGAAATCTCTCTTGTTGCGACATAATTTGGATGTCATGCATATTGAGAAAAATATATGTGATAATATTATGGGGACAATCATGAATGTCAAAGGAAAGACAAAGGACACAATTAACACTCGGTTAGACTTGAAGGAAATGAACATTAGGCCAGAATTGCATCCTATTCAAAGAGGGGAGAAAGTTGAAGTTCCAACTGCGTGCTACACACTGTCGCCTGAAGATAAGCACAAGTTATGTCTTTTCTTGAAGAATTTAAAGGTCCCTGATGGATTTTCATCTAATATTTCTCAATGTGTAAACTTGAAAGATCACAAGATATCTGGATTAAAAAGTCATGATTGTCATGTTCTTCTGCATCATATACTCCCTCTTGCTCTTCGTGGTATGTTGTCCAAAGAAGTGTCTGAGCCTCTTATTGAGTTATCTATTTTTTTTTGTGTTCTTGGATCAAAGGAGTTGAGGATTGATGACTTGAAACATATTGAAGAACAGATTCCCATAATACTTTGCAAGTTAGAAAAGGTCTTCCCTCCTTCTTTTTTTGATGTCATGGTGCACTTGCCCATTCATTTAGCTGGTGAAGCTGAGATTGCTGGTCCTATTCATTATCGGTGGATGTATCCGATTGAGCGATGGTTATATTTTTTGAAATCTCTCATTGGTAATAGGGCATGTCCAGAAGGTTGTATTGCCGAGGGCTACATTGCAATTGAATGCATGACCTTATGTTCAAGGTATTTGCATAGAATTGACACAAAATTCAATCGGCCTGAAAGAAATTATGATGGAGGCTTAAAAACATCAAATGGGAGTTTATCTATATTTTGTCAACCTGGAAAAAATTTGGGAGCTAAAGATCCATGTGAGCTTGAAGCTAATGAATTGGAACAAGCACATATATACATTCTGAAGAATTGTGATGAAGTCCTACCATATCTTGAGTATGGAGAGTTCTTTTATATCATCTTATTTTTCTAATTTCCTTTAAGGTGATATCATTTCTACATTAAATTTATGGTTAACCTCAATTTTGTAGAGAGTTTGCACAAAATCATATAGATACTACTCAACACTTGTCAGATGCAGAATGGGACCGAGAATTTATTGAATGGTTTAAAGATAGGGTGAGAAATACATAAATAAAAGATTCGAGATTTTAACTTTTTACGAAGCATTCTGATGTATTGAATGTTATCTTGTTTCTAGGTTGCACAATTGCATAAAACAGATAAGAGTCGGCTCATGAAAGATCTTCTCTCACTTTCACGTGGTCCTACAAAATATTCAACACATTCTAATGGCTACATTGTTAATGGATATAGATTTCATGTAGAAAATCATGATCAAATGTTAAAGACTCAAAATTTTGGTGTTGTTGTAGTTGGAGAGAATGATAAAGATAGTGAGAATGTTGATTACTATGGAATTCTAACAGATGTGATTGAATTGCAATTTATCTCAAATAGAAGACTGATTTTGTTTCGGTGTAAATGGTTTGATGTGTATGACAAAATAAAAGGATTTAAAAGAGATGAGTATGACTTCGTGAGTGTGAACCCAACTAGACTTTTGAAAACAAATGAGCCTTTTATTTTAGCAAGTCAAGCATCTCAAGTGTTTTATGCTACTGATAATTCGAACAAAGGTTGGCATGTAGTGAGGAAGACTCAACCTCATGATTCCTATGATATGGGGAAACAAATGGATGATGATCATGTTGTAGTTGAACTAGAAAGTCCTACACAAAAGAAACGAAAAAGAACTGATGAGGTGATGTAGAAAGTCCTTTTGATTCTTGATAATAACTTACTTGTAAAAACTTCTATTCTTGATTACTTTGATTTTATCCTTCAGTTAACTAGTGATTTTATTCTATTCTTGAGTTTAGTAGATATAAAGTTTCCTTATAAATATTCTACTTTTGCCTCTTTTTGCAGGTTTAATATGAAAACTGAAAATGAGGATGGATCAATTATGAAGAGTACTATCAGATACTCATTTGTCGCACCTGGGGCAATTGGAAGAGGACGAGGACGAGGGCTTAAGTCGTTGACATCAAAAGGAAAAATTCCAGCTAAGAGTTTACTTTTTCAATCTAGTGATCTAGTTAAGCAATACATCAAAGAAGTTGAAACAAGTACTCAGCACATCACATCGAATGGTAATTTTCCCGTATATAAAAACTTAAATGATGCTATTTCTGTTACTTCAATTATTGTTGTCATTTCTCAAAATATAGGAGGAGATGTGAATAGAATCAGGCATGTAGGCAGCAACAACATACATCTTTTGTGGGTATTTTTCCATAACAAGTCCCAGATTAATACCACCAAGACTATGCCCCACTAATATGACTTTCTCCTCTTGTGGAAGAGATTCATGAAGTGTGTTAAGGCGCTCTAGTTTCCTCGAATCAGTGTCAGAGGATGCCTGTCAAGCCTTCAGATTCCTCCCTCTTGTGTGTATGTGTACATCAATCTCTCTTGCTACTCAAGACTCCTTGTAGTGGTGACCTAGGAATCTCTTCATGTTTCTTTCCCTCCATATTAACGCAGCTACCACCGCAAAGATACAACTGAAGATGCTCCCATTTCCTGAGTTTTTCTTTGCCCATTTTATTGCCCAGACAACTTCTCCCTGCCAGTTACCTACCACTCTTAATTCACCTATCCAGCTGAACATTTTGAACCACAAGCTCTTGGTGATATTACATTCAAAGAAGAGGTGATTCATTGTTTAATTATGTGTGTCACAAATAATACAAGAATCGTTGTTTAATTACTACAACCGCTGCTTATAACATAACTCTACTTGTAATGTGTGATCTTTCAGGTGCTATTGGTAAGGGACGAGGAGATGGACATAAAAACTCCACCATGTCTCCTAGTCAAGTTCATACTCTGTTTCGTTCATTTACTAATCAAGTAAAGCAATGCACCAATGAAGTCGAAACAAGTATGTTTTTAAAAATTTGTTGTATCTTTTATTCAATATATAACAGAAAATAAATGCCAAATTTTTTATACTATGACTTCTTGGTTCGGGATGCAATAGGAAAGGGGCGGGAGCAAACACCTAGATCTTTCTGCTCATCTTTAGGAGTTTCTGAAAATAATGTGAAATCTACTCAAGAATTGCCATCAATCGATAAGAATACCCTGGTCCTTGAGAAAGAAAACACGCAAACCACACCCCCTTGTTCTACTGATCAAGTTATGCAAGCCTCCCAAACAACTGAAACAGGTATGACAATTTACAAATTCATGCACTATCAATCTGTCCAACTAAATTTTATTGCTATTGTTCTTAATAAATTATAAAACTATAGGAGCATCTAATCCTAGAAAGGTAAAAAGAGTTCGAGGGAGAAACAAGTGTAAAGAAGTTGTATCACTTGAAGCTGGAAAGAAGCTGAAAGTAAAATTTTACAACAATCGAACAGTTGGAACAAATAGCAATCTGTTTTCGAGCCACTTGGGAAAAATAATCCGTGACAATAATATGTGTCCACTGAGAGTATCATCATGGAGTGACATTAAGCAACAGAGGTTGGATTACATGTGGGCAGCTGTTGAGGTAACAATTAACCACTGTTGCACATATTTTTCTTGCTCAATTTTTTACATACTTTTTGTATAGTAGATGCACAATGTTCACTCTCCTCTTTTATTTAAACTCACATATTAATTATTGTAGGATAAATTTGAGAGTGCTGACTTTAATGATCATCGTGATCATATATTTGGATGGATGAGTGAGTTATGGAACAAATGGAGAGGATACTTGCACGCTACTTATGTGAAGAATAAGCCTATTGTTCAGGCTCTTAAGAATATTCCAATGGGAGTAGAAAAAAAGGAATGGAAGTGGTTAGTTAAGGAACATTTTTGTTCCGAAAGTTTCCAGGTATAGTGATCTAATAGCCTATATTTTTGAAGTATCCATTTCACAACTAATCATGATATTTAGATGTGAAACTTTTTTTAAACATGATAATTTTTCTTAGATATGACAGTTTTACATAACAATATAGGCGAGAAGCAATAGAAATGCAGAAAATTGAGCTAAGTTAAAGATGTTTCATCACATTGGTAGCAAGCCTATTAGAGAGATCATTTATCAGCAGGTAATATCAAAAAATAAATTTCCTAAAGAAAATATCCAAGACGTTCTATTTGACATGCTTCTCTTTGATGTGAAGGGCAGAAAAGATGGAAATCCGCCAAATTTGGCGACTGTTTTCTTTGAGACTCGTAAGAAAGATAACATGCTTGTTGAACTAGAAGCAATTGAAAAACATGTGCGTTTGGTAAATTTAATATGTAAATTACTTCAAATTATTACGGAATCAGTTGAAATGCACTTTTTTTGTATTTTTCAGGCTCAAATCGAAGAAATACTAAAAGTTGAGCCATATTTGCCTAGCATAGAGATTGTAGAAAAGTGTTGTGGACCTCAAAATCGTAGCCATGTATTTGTCTTTGGGGATAGAGTAAAGGCAAAGGACATGAGAGATGGCACTTCTTCTAAGGCTGAATTACTGTCTGAGCTACGTTCAACTCAAGAGAAATACAAATCTTTGAATGAGGAAAACAAATCGTTGAATGATCGCTTGTCTACCATAGAAGATGAGCTGAAAGAAAGAAGAAAAATGAAGGAATTATTTGCTGCTCAACAATCGCATGACCCTCATATGACATCACCCGTATCATTTGAATGACCACTGACTTTTTTTGCTGACCAAGTAAGTAAAAATATATCAAACTCTATATGCGGATAGTCGTTTCAGCATTTAGTTTATGGCTGAACAAGAATAAGATGATTGATCGTGTTTAAAGAATTTCTTCATTTCTGAGGTTCTTTGTTGGGTGATTTTTTTCTCTTAGTCGGTGGCTGTTTGATCAGATTGGACAAACGCTTATAGCTTGAGGTTTTTGTGTTATGATTCATTATACAGATTGGAAATTTTTTTTGTTTGTTGGATTGCTAATGGAAAATGGTTTAGATATTGGACATCCCCAAGGTGTTCATGTATAGATGACACATTCAATAATGCTATGTCGCTTATGAATCTTGATGCATATGTTGGGATAGAGCTGATTTCGTTGATAAAACCGGAGCAAACAGAATTATGTTACAGATATTGTTGAGAAATGTGTAACAATAGCAGTTATAACATTAGTAATAACTACCACACCTGAAATGCTTCTGTTGTTCCAAATAATTTTACTGTTTGTGTTGTTTTTTCTCCAGTCAGAAATTGGAAAACTGATACGCATTCAGTTTTATCCTTTAGGTGAATTATAATAGTTATATTGAAGCTAATTCTGATGTGCAGGCTAGTATTTTCCTTGTTTAAGTTTTGACCACCTAAACTAGTTTCTTGATTTGTAATTTTAGTTTGCTAGACAATAGGACTATTAGCTCTTGATAGACAATGTAGGTACTTTAACAGTTAGGTTATTAGACTCATCATGTCCATGCTATCTCAAAAGTATAAAATTGTTCTCACGGCTTCATTTTGGAAGAAGTTGGAGGGGGGAAATCAATCCAAAAACGACTTTGCTTTATTACATCATCACAATTAATCATATTCCTTATTGTTCCATGTAGTTTTTCACTTACCATTTGCATCCATACTCCATTTTATTTGCATGTACATTATTGTTTGCATATAATAAACTATGAGAGACTGATATTAATAGAGAGAAAAAAATACAAGAAGACTGATATTGACATATGCTCAGTTCATTTTCTGCCTTCTTCTTTTCCCTAGCAGAACATACTGTTCTTCCATTATTGGTGGACACTGGTTGAAAACCTATGATATTTCATCTATTATTTGGTCACAGATTTTAATTATGCCACCTTAAATCAAATTGTTGCACATCTTGTTCTCAATTTAACCTTGCCTTTACTAGAAGGGATGAGAATATAGTTGTTGTAACTTTGTTATGTATTTTTCTCTTCTTAGGTTGAATGGTGCTATTGTTGGTGGTCATTGCTTATCAACTTCTTTACTACCTAGAAACTCATCATCTGCTTCCATGTCTGAAAATAAGGATGATATAATTGTTTAAAAGATTATTACCTTCTTTATCTCTGTTTTTCATTTTCTACACGTACAATTGCAGGCACACAGTTTGAGATTCTTTGTCTCCTACAAGGATTAATGATAAGAAGAAAACAGTGATAACTTGTTTCTTTCCCCTGCTACAATAATAACCTGCTCGTGTCTTCCTGAAACAGTGATATCATGCTTGTTTAGTTCCTCCGCAACAACTTGTTTCCCCTAAAACAGAATATAAATCTTTTTGGTGGAGAGCTTGTCCATTTGTACTAGCTTATGTCACTGAATTTGTGCTTCTGATATAGATTTGGATTCTTTGTGAATGCATCTCTAAGTTTTCTTAATCAATTCTTCTTATGCTCTTGCAGATTGTTGTTATTTTTGGATAGCCCTTGGTGTACTTTAGAGTTCTTTTTTGAAGATTCAATCTACAACTCAAGATGCAGTTTAGAAGACGCACATGACTATTATTATTTTGCTAGGAAACTTGTGCGAAACATTTAATCATAATCTAGCTCGGGATATTGTTAATTTTCTAAGTTTTATTTTGTTAATTAAAAATTGAAACTTACACCATGAGATGTTTACCTATTTTTATATTAATATCAGCCTTTTTTATGGAGATTTAACGTAGCAATCTTATATTTATTGGTAGATTATATAATACATTTGTGAAAGAAAGATCCAGAATCATTGGTGGTCAATTAAAGACCAAGAATTTTACTCGTCTCTAAAAGTTCATCTAAGACGAGATAGTTTCTTGTCTCTAAAAATTTAATCTAGGATGATACAACTTCTCGTCCCTAAAGGTTCAACTAGGACGAGGTGTTGCTTGTCGCGAAAAACAATCTAGGACGACGTGGTTATACGTCAAGAAAAAGTAATCTATGACGAGGTAGTTGCTTGTCCCTAAAGAGTAATCTAGGATGAGTTCGTTACTAGTCTCTAAAGGGATTTAATGACCAAAAATTACTAGTTTTCAAAGAAGAATATTATCTATTTGGGACGAGATATCTAGTCTCTAAAAATATTTTGGCGACCTGCTTTGTTTCCATCTTTAAAAACATTTAGCGATTAGTTAAAGTGACCTGTCCCAATTTACCTTTAGCGAAGATGCATTTTAGGACGGGTGGCGACCAGCCTTTTCCCGTCCCAAAAAACTATTTTGGGACCAAAAATGGACTTTCTGGGACCATATATCCCTTCCTTAGAGGCTGTTTTTCTTGTAGTGTTTAGTTTGGAGTTTGATCTTTCAGTTGTTATTGAACTCTCAGTCTTTATATATTTAGATTTAGAATGGGTATTCCCCATCATTTCATTTTATACCATGTTTATGCTTCCACACAGTATCTCTATTTCCGGTAAATCTTTAAGTATGCTTATGATATGCCAGTTCAGGGTTAGCTTGGGGTCACTCGTGATCCTAGGACCCGTGTTACGTCAAGGGTGTATCCTCGGGGCGTAACAGCTGGCACATTGCCCTAGTCCTCCTGGTGCTATGGGGGCGCATTGCCCTAGCCCGGACCTAGAAATTCGACGAATTTTCTTATCAAATTTTAGGTCCTAACTTGTCTAGAATCGATTGGTTTCTTCCAAACTCTTTTGGATTCATAAACTCAACAAAAAGTTATCAAGATCTCACTCAGAATCTATCAAGAAACACCACTCATTCGCAAGACCCTCACCTCAAGAACTCAAAACCTCCATTGTTAAATAATGGGGCTAAAACTCAAGAATCTTCACATAAATGATTTCGTGAATGAATTAATGAAAGAATTACATAATTAGCATAAGGACGAACAAGTGCATCACTATGGGAAGCATCACGTACCGGGAAAGAACCATGTTTTTGGCGAAAATCAACGAATTTTGAAGAACGCTTGAAAACCTTGCTTTTCTCCTCTTGAAACCTCGCTCTAAAAACCCTAAGTGTTTTGAACGTGAATGGGTGATTAGAATATGATTATACCCTTAATTTGGGTCAGGAAAAATGTGTTAAGACAAGTGGAAAAAAGGAAAAAACCAAAACACCCTTTTCTAAAATGGATGAAAAGCCTTAACTAGAGAGGCTGCATTCAAACACGCATAACTCTTTCATTCAAGCTCCAAATTTAGTAAACTCAACGGCGTCAGAAAGAGGACTCAAAGATATCTGATTTGATAGTTCATAGAACACCTAAATCTTTATGTGCTAAAAGATATGGTCATTTGAAGTTGACCCAAAACTTACAAACTAAAGGGTGGCTTGAACGAATTTCTCTTTAGCTCTTTCTGAAACTCGAGGTATTATATCTAGTGACCTAAACACCTAAGAAAATTTAAAATTACTCGGTAAAATCTTATTCACAAATAAAGAATGGTTCGAGTCTTAACTTAAAAACTTTTAGGGTGTTAAAACCACGTCGGGATCACATATCACCAAAAATAAATGAACTATTACACAAGTAAAATGAGAATTTTGGTATTTCCCATTTGAGGCATCATTTGAACTTTAAAATGCACATGTATTCCCTTCTGGACCATCCCACTCAATTAATAAGGTCATCACGGATGCCAACAAAAATATTTGGCCAAAAACACGTCGAGATCACATATCACATAAAATCCATGTACTATAGCACAAGTAGAATGATAAAATTGGTATTTTCCATTCCGGGCATCATTTGAACTTGAAAATGCGGAAATTTTCCCCTCTTGATTAACGTACACCATTAGTAATGTTGTCACGGATGCGCACAAAATATTTCAGCCAAAAATACATCGGGATCACATATCACCCAAAATCCAAGATCTATAGCACACATGAAACAGAAAATTTGGTATTTCCTATTCTACGCTTTGTTTGAAATTGAAAATGCAGACATTTGCCCCTCCGGACAAACCCACGCCATTTATAAGGTCATCACAGAAGCCCAACAATGTTTCAACCAAAAACACATCGAGATCACATATAACCCAAAATCTATGGACTATAGCA
>JAJOOD010010822.1:0-42157 GCA_029582525.1 Solanum tacnaense
AAAATAAAAAAAAATTAACCTGAAATTAACTTTTTTCATTTCCGTTAGAAGAAAAGGGTATATGTGAGCCATTTGTATATAAGTAGGGGTATATATGAACTACTTTCATAACGAGAGGTATATCAGTTCTAAATGACAAAGTTGATGGGTATATCAGACCTTTTTCCCAAATAAGTATGATCAAATTTCACAATGAAATATGGTCAAACACTATTCATATAACTGCTACTAAATTTCAAGTTATGTCAAAAAATAAAACAAGTAATATAAAATTTCAAAATGAAATATATGGTCAAACACCAACAAGATCACTACTATTAATTTCCAAGTTAAGTAAAAGAATTAAACAAATACGATCAAATTTCACAATGAAATATGGTCAAACACCAACAAGATCACTAATATTAATTTCCAAGTTAAGTAAAAGAATTAAACAAATACGATCAAATTTCACAATGAAATATGGTCAAACGCCACCGAGATATGTTACTATCAAATTTCTAGTTAAGTCAAAGAATAAACAAGTACCATGAAATTTCATAACGAAATATGATTAAACGCCACCAAGATTACTATAATCAAATTCCAAGTTAAGTCAAAAAAAATTAAAAATACTACTATCAAATTTCATAATGAAATATGATCAAACACTACCAAGATTACTATTAAAATATAAAACAAATATTATCAAATTTCATAATAAAATATAATCGAACACCACCAAAATTACTACTTACTATAGAATTCCAAATTAAGTCAAAGAATAGAACAAGTAGATGTTAAGCAAACAGTCAAAATAATAAAGTGATATCTTAATGAAAAGTGTGTGAGACCTACCTCAAAATTTAAACCAACTACCCCTCCTTAAATAATATCACGCGAAATCTATCAACATATCGCGATAAAACAATTTGAATTCTCACTTACTGATAAGCTGACCGTTACAAGCAATTTTTCATTTCTCAATTTTTTAAACTTTTTTTTGCAAAAATAAAACACTCAAGAAAATAGATAAAATAATATATCCTACTCTCACTCAGCGCGTGATGCTAAAATTTTGAAATCCAGCGCATTAATTCAATTAACTAATACTAGTATATGGTTTTCTTTTCTTCACATAAATTTCCATTATATTTTTGTAATTTATAAAGTTTTTATTTGACATTTTTATTTAGTACATTAATGATACCTTCTTCCCCTTTTCTTAAGTAAGTTATTAAAGATCACATACTTATCTTATTTATTTTTAGGTCTATTGGCTAGACCAATTCATATTAGGATGATCTATTAACCCGTGTATGAAATTAATATTTCTATCATGCAGGATCCATGTATTGTTAAATATATATAAAATTAAATTAACTTTGTTGCTTGAATAATCTTCGTATTTTTTTTAACAATAGTAACGAGCTTATCGATGATTATAGGTGACTCCGTATTATATAATGATTAAATAGCTCAAGTAATTAATCCAAGATTTAAAATATTCAATTTTGATGGTTAAATTCGTAAACGAATATCAAACCCATATTATATAATGTCACTATGATACAAATTCTTCACCATCATATGGAACGTTTGCTTTGCATTATCTCTTATTGAATAAATAATGAATAATTTAAGTCTTTTCTCGAACACTTTGCTTTGATAACAAGATTTACTTTCTCAATCAAGTACGACTTTACTATGTTTTTTTGTTGGTAAAGTTATTGAGTTTCTCTTTAGAATTTCGTCACCTCTATTAACATTGGCTCTTGTAGTTATTTCTTGTGTCATGATAGGCGATCTGTTTTCATGTTAAAATTCAAACAAGCAATTGCAATTAAAAACATCACTTTACTGATAATTTTTTGCTCTTATAAATACATAATATTTCACGAACCACTTCGTGTCGATATATACAATCCATGTTACGTCAAACATGTCCATAAAATTTGGATTGTGTGACATGCTATTATCATCCAGCAAAATCACAATGAAAATTTATTATGTTCTTCTTTTACATCAGATTTTATACTCTTTTTTGGTTATTTTTACTTGTCTACTATACTATTTTGAATGTCCAGTAATATTTGTTCAGTTTATATAACAATGAATGATTTATCATTTTGTTTTTATTTCACCCCTTGCATAAATATCATTCATTTTTTAATATTTCGATGACTTATATTTAATAAGGGTTACTCCCATCATTAACTGCTTCGTTATTCTCATGTCAAATCAATAGTGAACAACTATTATTGAATCCAAAAAATAGGATTTGAATACCTTTTTTTATATTTCATGATGAAAAACGCTTAATAAAGATGATTTTTTTCATATTCATTGCACAAGCCAAATATCAAAAAATAATCTATTCCATATATTATATATTTGATCTAACTTAATCGTCACCTTCTTACAATCATAATTTTTTAACTTCCTACCGTATAAAGTCAAGTCTAAGAAGTACATTCACAATAATTTGAAATTTCCAAATGCATTAAATTGTTTTGGTACAAATCGATAACTTTTAGCTCTATTTGACTTGTCATATTTGTTTTAAAATTTTACCTAAAATTTAAAATTTTATTTGAATATTGAAGGGTTGCTTCAGTAAATGCTATGACAAGTTGGAGCTCTATTAACTATTTCCGTTTATTGAGCTCTTTTAGTCATTGTAATTATCTGTAGTCATACAAATTATGATTATTTAAGGTTGCTTTGGTAATTAAGTGTTAAGTTACCAGATCTCAATATGTAAAATTTTAATTAATGATAATTTAATTTAATTTTCTTTTTAGGAGTTTTAGTACTATATATATTGAATGACCGTTGGAACCACTTGGGCGCGTGGATGAGTCAAAGTATTTCAACTTTAGCATTAGTAGGTAAAAATGCTTGTCTTATTTATCATTTTTTTCTCTATAAATAAAAAAGAAAAAAATCAAAGTGGATCCAAGAAAAGAAGACCGTTCATCGATATTGCTGCATTATTTACACATTTCAAAGTTTCAACAAAGAAATACCTTCTTTACAAAAACACAGTATTATCTTCACTCTACCCGTACCCCTACCCCTTTGCCCTTTACCCTTTTCTTACAGGCACATAGATAGGGACCTCATTTTGGCTTATTATTCCCTCTTCTCTTTTGCAATTTGTATAGCAGAGAGTTCAAAGTTTGTGCTAGATGCAACAATGGTTGCTGGTAAAGTAAAAATGGCTATGGGTTTACAGAAATCACCTGCTAATCCAAAGCCATCGAAGCAAGATTCATCTCCTAAGCCTCCTTCTCCTTCACCAAGCTGCCCGAAACAGCAAACTTCCAAAGGTGCTGTGTTTTCTCGTTCTTTCGGGGTTTATTTTCCTCGTTCCTCTGCTCAAGTTCAGCCTCGTCCACCGGATGTTACGGAGCTCCTACGTATAGTTGAAGAGTTGCGTGAAAGAGAGTCAAGTTTGAAAACAGAGCTGCTTGAGAAGAAACTGCTGAAAGAGTCAGTTGCTATACTTCCGTTGTTGGAGAGTGAGATCACTCAAAAAGATGCGGAAATCGGACGAAAAGGTCGGATGATTGAATGCTTGGAAGTGGAAAACGAGAGGCTTAGAGAAGAAGTAGAGATGTTACACATTGAGCTATCGAAGCAAAATGGGAGGTATGATGAGAGGATAAAAGCTATGGAAGCTGAAATTTCTGAGCTGAAGAAAGCTAATGAAGAGTTATCTGCTCATAGATTTGTAGATGTGACAAGTGGTGCTCATAACAAAGCTAACCTCACCAAGTATTTGAGGAAATGCGTGACTCAACCTAGCATTACTGTAACTTCAAAACCAGAGTGTGAGGTGAAAGAGGAAATTGTTAGTGCATTGGAAATGTGTGAAAGGCCTAGGCATTCTCGGTCTAATTCAGATGAGCTAGCTGAAATATCCGTTGGGATTATGAGTTTAAGATCACGAGTTCCCCGAGTACCTAAACCACCACCGCGGCCATCGTCTGCACTATTGCCATCATCCTCATCATCCTCGTCTTTATCATCTTCTTCATCTTCTCCTTCGCATAGTTCCTTATCAGATTCAGCTGAACGTGCATTAGCTGAAATTTCTAACATTCCACTTCCACCTCCCCCACCTCCGCTACCAACACCAGCGCCGCCCAAAATGGCAGCAGTTCCTCCTCCACCGCCGCCGCCACCACCACCACCAGTACCTTCAGCTGCGTCCAAAACAGGCCCACCGCCACCTCCTCCGCCACCTCCAAAAGGTTTAAAGCCTTTGCCAGCAAAAGTCAGGCGGATACCTGAAGTAGTGGAGTTTTATCACTCTCTTATGCGGAGAGACTGCCGGAGAGATTCCGGTGCCGGAGTTTCCTCCGCTGCCGATGCTTCATCGTCGGCGAAGGATATGATCGGAGAAATTGAGAACCGGTCTGCGCATTTACTAGCCGTAAGTCTTTTCTACCATTTCTACTTTGTTAAATTACTGTTTTACCATTTACCTTATGCATTCCTGTCTGTGAAAATGACTAGTTCTGTGATGTCTATTTTTGGTACCCAAATTGCACTTTTCTTGGAATTTTGCTAAAGTATTCCACAAGATAAGACAGTCTCCAGATTCGAATCAATATAGGTAGAGGGGTAAAGTGCAATTGTGAATCACGAGAGGTGTAATTCCATCTGCTCACTCTGGGCAATTTAGTCAATTGCTGAATACAATGACTAATCGCTATCACAATCTTTATGGATTTTGATAATTGAAATAAGTGAAATTTTGTTTCAGATCTGATATTAGTAGTTGAACAAAAATAGAATTTTGATAATTGCATACATAATTCTACAAATCTTTTATCGGTTAACAATTAACACTAAACAATTGAAGGTCTTAATCAAAGTTCATTTCTTAATTGGACTAAAATATTGGAACTGAGAAAACAAAATGGCATTTTAATGAGGTTTACCTAAAGATGGTTGAACTTTAAAGTATCATTCAGTGTTAGTTGTTTTATTTAATTTCTCATTCTTCCTGTTTTGCTTCCTTAATTGCAGATTAAAACAGATGTTGAGACACAAGGAGATTTTATTAGGTTTTTGATCAAAGAAATAGAACATGCTGCATTCACAGACATTGTGGATGTTGTGCCTTTTGTGAAATGGCTTGATGACGAGCTCTCCTACTTGGTAAACTTCTTCTTCAGTTATCATTTAAAGTTCGTTTCATTATCTAACATGTTTGGTCAATCAATCTGATGACTTGAAGTTTTTTCAGGTTGATGAAAGGGCTGTTCTGAAACACTTTGAATGGCCTGAACAGAAGGCTGATGCATTGAGAGAAGCTGCATTTGGATATTGTGATCTAAAGAAACTTGAATCTGAGGCATCGTCCTTTCGTGATAATCCTAGACAACCATGTGGCACAGCTCGTAAGAAAATGCAGGCCTTATTTGAGAAGTACGAATTTGCTCTATTATCGTTAGTATTATTATTATTATTATTATTATTATTATTATTATTATTATTAAAGCTCTAAAATAATTAATGAGAACTTGCATTTGTTAAGGAAATATGTTTATTAAGTAGTGATTGATCTCTGTTCTTATGTCAATTACACAGATTAGAGCATGGAATTTACAATCTGTCAAGAATGAGAGAATCAGCTACAAAAAGATATAAGGTCTTTCAAATCCCAATTGAGTGGATGCTGGATACTGGTTTTGTTACTCAGGTAATTAATAATTCTCTCGTCTCCTTTATGATCTCTTCTATAGTAGAGTAGCTGTTTGATGTATTTTTCCTATTGATGTTCCACATAGGGGAATGTCTTCCAATATGTTAACTTTCACCAATGACCTCAATTCGTGCCGTCTTTACTGGTAGCACCTCTTTTGATGCCTACACATTTTTTACTGTATTAAAAAGAAATACTAGGACAGTTCCCAACACGCCCTAGGAAATGATGCATAGAGCACTACTGAAGCTAGTCCTATCTAAATTTCTTCATACTTTCCTCTGCTCTGCAAAGCTGTGTTAACACAATGTGTGGTTTTTACTCCTCGTGGTATAATTCCGTACTTCGTGCTGAAAATCAATTACTGTATCAGAGATATCTTGCTATTTCTTTATCATAGGGTTATGACTAGAGGAAAAACAGTATAATTGAAGATGGTTCTTGGTCTGTACCGCGGATGTTTCCGTTGATTAATGTATAGACAAAGGAAATAGCATGGGATAAAATATACTCTGTATTATTCTATTAGAGTGTGTTACTAGATGACAGAATTTTTGGGGAAGTTCTGCATTATTAATATGCCCATGCCTGCATGAGCACATGTCAAGTCTCTGTTCTCCAAAACATATTTGCTTGTCTGCATCCCTTTTTATGCCAGTGTTTGGTGGTAGTAAGTAGAAAAAAGGAATCAGATTCTTAATGTTGACCTTTTATAGATCCCTATGATTTTTATAATGTCACACTAAGATAGAAATCTCCCTATGATTTTTTAATCTATATCTTCATAAGGCAAATTAAAATATGCCTCCAGCAGGAAGAAGTTTCGTAATTGGCAAAAACTTGCTTAAAAATTTTCCACAATATACATTACCCCTTCGTGTGGCGGGTAATCCGCTAAGCTGAGTTGGGTGGGGACCCAATGAAAAAATTAATTTTCCTTCTGAGATTTTAGGTCAATTAATTGGGCATATCAATTTATTTTTCTGCATAGTGATATGGGCATCTATGAAACTATCTAGTCTGTTGGTCCTTTTCTTGCAAGATAATATAATTAAGAGCAGGCAGCCAGAATTCACAGACATTCTGCTTGCCTGCACAATTACTAGTGTTTCACTGTTATGTGGGGCAAATCTTTGTAAATCGTGTGGTCTCAAATTTTGTACCATGCTGCTACTTTGATTGAGAAATATTAACACAAAGAAAGAGACCTGGTAATAACGTGATGTAGTTGTGTTGTTTTATTTTTGCATTATTGCAGATCAAGCTGGCATCAGTAAAATTAGCCATGAAGTACATGAAGAGGGTATCTGCAGAGTTAGAAATGGTTGGTGGTGGTCCTGAAGAAGAAGAGCTTATAATTCAAGGCGTTAGGTTCGCCTTTCGAGTACATCAGGTAAATAATAGTAACAACATGCAAGAGTAGTTGTTTGATCACATGCTTTTTTGTACAAGTAATAATTAAATGTATGTTTTTCCTGTTTTTTGTATAGTTTGCGGGTGGTTTCGACGTGGAGACAATGAGGGCATTCCAAGAGCTGAGAGACAAAGCAAGATCATGCCATATACAATGTCAAAATCAGCAACACAAATATGTTTGCAAATCTACACCTTGCTAATTCAATATCTGTAGCAAACTCAGCTTCAGAATGCTGTTATTTTTGTTGTATAAAAAATGACATCACCAATGTGAATGTGAATATGCTTAAACATTTATTAATTTATTCATAATTCGTGTGAAAATGGACTCTCTATCAGTTCAATAACTTGTCCTTATGTGTATTAACCTGTTAACAGTGTTTTAGTCATTTAATATTCCTCGGTACCATACATAGAAGCCTTGCTTCGATTATATGACTTAAAAAAAGGTTCAGACGAAGATGTGTATAAATATGAGCTTGCATTCTTATCAGTACATTTTCATTTTGCACAAGTAAAATTGGCTTATGTTATCTTTGATCCCTCAACATATGCTCAAGTTCAAGTATAACTTGTAGGAGCTATCAAATGATTATGAGATAAAACAATGAGACAAAAGAGAGCACTTAGATAATTCACTTGCACCTTTTCAAATTCAAGTTTCTAATTTATATCTACTTTTTTTTTCTTTTCCCATTTTGGTAAATTAAAGCTAGAAGATACATTTTCTTTGTGCTTTCTTCTTGAAAGGGGAGAAAGGAGAGCAAGATAAAGAAAGTTGTATCTTTTATTTCTTTGCAAACTTGAAACAATTGTAGATTTTTAGAACTTCTTTTTTCATTTAATTTTTGGGTAGGTAAGGCAGGGGAGTGAAAAAGTCTCGAAAGAATCAAATTATTTTTAAGAGTTTCCTTTTCATTAATGCCCAATATTTGAAATCACAAACATTGCAACTTTTATTTTATCTTTTTCCAAATTTTAAAATAAAAAAGCATGGGAAAATTGCATAGGTATGTTTCTTCTCTCATTCCAAATTTATAAGAAAAAGAGCTGGGTACTTTTACTTTCTGGCTTCACTTCTTTAACAAATAAATGCTGTACGTTGTACTAATTAAAGTGAAAATTATGGAGTACTCAATAAAAATTTGTAACTGTACGTAAGTAGTAGCATGGTAAGAAGATAACATTCGTGGAATTAAAACTTATTCTTGTTGGTTACTAGTCTTGCTTAGGAGTTTGTAATCAAGATTAAATTTATAATCTTGAGATTGTCGTAGAAAACATAAACTTCAAATCATGAATCTGTCTATGGTCAAAGGATTTTACCTTTCCTGTTACACTTACATCAGTTGGAGAAAACATATCATGGTATTTTAGGGAAATGGTAAATTGGCAGATTAAGACCTGTTTGGATGGACTTATAAAAAGTAACTTAAATAAGTTAATCCAAACGGACACTAAGTTGTTCAATTTAATTTGAAAATCGTTTTCTCATCTCTTTTATTCTTGTTTCCTCTTGAATTCCTTTAATTTGGTGTACTTGAGTTGTTGAAGATGCTTGTTACAACAGCTAACATAGATGTCTAATGGTGCATGTTAGTGGGAGTTGTACTTTCCATTCATAACAGCTGGAGTTGTACAATTCATCTGACAATTACTCTGTTAGATACCGTTTGGATTATAAAATATTAGAGTACATACCCATAGCATTATTTAATCTAAATCAGGAAGCCTAGATTGAATATATATTGAACCAATAAATGTGAAATATTACTATAGACAGACCAAAAGATTACACCTAACAACCACATCCACCTTCTAGTAAGAGTAATACTCATGATTAAGTAGGCCTCAAGCAAAAACCAAACTAATTATACAAACGTTGAATCAAAAAATGACATTTAACAACTTTCCCTGTATTATTGCAATTCTTTCCTAATTTGTAACACTATAAAGCTACTATTTACAACTTCATTTCTGAAAATTTTCCAGTTTGTTGCACGCCATATGTGGTAAATACGCCCTCCATATTGCAGCAACATTTCAGCTAGGTTAGTTACTGGTTACAAATTAGTACATATATATAAAAGAGAGGAAGCATGGCACAACTGTTTTGTTCATGGATCATGCAGGATCTATGCCTGGTTTTTCATTCTAGTAGATTAATATGGAAGTTCCTTAGCCTCCTCTTTAACAATCATTTAGATATCGTAACAGTGAAATCAGTCTTTCCTAAGATATTTGTTCCTTTTGCTTTCTAACTGAAAAGCTTTTTTTTGGGACTAGTCAATAGGATATGGAGAAACTATTGTACAAATAATTTGCTTGCTCTATCACTGGTTGCAGTTGACAACGTGGAGATGTCAATAGTACTGAACTCTACCAACTTATATATCTTGTTCTTGGTTGCTTATCATGTTTTTGTGTTTGATAGTGGAAGAATCATGAATATTAAGGTTGTAAATGGTGGGTGATATGCTTCCGCAGTGTACAAGTTGAAGAAATGGAGGATAAATTGATGATCTCCACATCTATATATGTATGTTGATAACTTATCTTTCTTCTCCTACTGTCTCAAAGTAAGTTCCTTCTTCTTTTTTTACTTCATCTGCAGATCAGATGAAAGTCAATGAAGTTCATTACTTTTACTTGTGATTTCCATAATATGTACTTGTTTCTTGTTTACACACTCGAGTACACAATGTTAACATTTGGTGGAGCAATGCAAAATAGTAAAAATTTCATCAAAATGTTGCAAATCTTAGTTGTGAATCATAAAACTGACTTACACATGAAATTCTATATCTGGATAAGAAACTTTTACATTTACTAGGACTCAATCCAGAGATTACTTGTTATTGCTTAACAAAATGAAAGCTGGAAACTTCAAGCTAGTAATTAGAAATTAACAGAACCTCTACTTATTACATCTAAAAGCTATTGTATCAAACTATGAGCAGTTAAACTAATCTGAAGTCTTCATCCTCAGAGAAGAACTGCTGCTGCATAAACAAGCTGGCTCCAATTATTAAGAAGTCCAGGAGTACTGCGCCAATGATTGCTATGTTCACTTGATTGCTGGCTGTTTTGAGCTGAAGGTCTTCACATACGTCCACAAATGTACAGTTAATTTCACTTTTTAAGTGGAAAGGAAGAAGATTAAAAGGAGAAAATTATATGAGGTTTTTCATCCTCACATAATTAGTGATGCATAAAGAAGCTGGTTCCATGTATCAGGTAGTCCAGGGAGACACCAGTGGCTGCAATCTACACCAGGGTGATCACCGCTGTACATTGATGGATGAGCATCTTTCCTTAACTGAGAGAGAAACGTGATATCGAGGAGATGAACTGGTGTCTTCATCCTACTTAGTACTTTGTTAACCACAATAGCTGATGCTGGTGTCCCTGCTGGATATGTCGATCCTGCTAATGGTATTTGCTCTGAGTTGCAATTCTTTGTTGATGCCCCCCATTCCTGACCCCTGATCATGATACAACAGAACATGAATTTTGAGCTTCTTAAATAATTACTGTATATTCAGTGAAAGTTAGTGGTTAGTTATACGCGCACGTTGGTTGCTACTTTCTCTAGGTTACCAACTATATTTGTTGCTCAAACTCGTCAAAAGAATTGCTGTGTATTGAATCGTCTAAAAGCTATGTGTTTCTTTTGGATCCGACACTTTTCAAGGGTCTAGGTTATACCATTACATACTTTTGAGTTAGTTGATCATGTGAGTTATTTTTAAACTATC
This sequence comes from Solanum tacnaense, assembly GCA_029582525.1. Classification (NCBI taxonomy): domain Eukaryota; kingdom Viridiplantae; phylum Streptophyta; class Magnoliopsida; order Solanales; family Solanaceae; genus Solanum; species Solanum tacnaense. The sequence goes on from JAJOOD010010822.1 coordinate 10,873, forward strand.
GATATATAGAATGAGCATTTATTTAGCAAATGAAGAAGTGTAGCACTTACATATAATGAGTTGGAGAAATGCCCTGGAAGAAGACTTTGGTCTTAGAGGAGTCAACATTTCCATCAACCCATCTTGCCCAAGTAGTTAGACCTTTGTAAAATGCCATTAAACGGTCCATATCTTTCGATACTTTCATACCATCTTGCACATAATCCCATCTACAAAAAAATATGATTCAGTTACTATAGTTTTTTCCACACGTGTTGACAATACAATTAAAATAATAAAAGTGTACTCTTTCTAATAGTTTAAGCTTTTAAATGAAATAATCACATACTTTAACATAGTATTAGAGAATCAGACCCACACATGTTGAATACACAATTAAATATTAAAAGTGTGCTAAAAAAAGGGATCATACGGTTGAGAGTTGCCCTTGTGAGTCCACCAATGCCAAGAATTGAAAATTAACATATCCATTCCTTTCCAAGCATCACCTTGTTGAATGGCATCCAATTTCAATACCCTTCCAATCTTCTCTCTTACTATATCCACAAGGTAAGTTGTTCGATAAAGGAATAAAGTAACTCCATAATCCTGCAGGAAAAAAAGTGACAGAGTGTATCAAAAACTATAGCGGAACACCCTTATTTTTATTCTATAAATATGAGTAACAAGTTGGCAACAAAATTGTCAGAAGCTTTTATAGCAAAGATATGATTTTTATTGTTAGGTTTGAGCCTCTTTTAGAGGATGTGGCTAAGACCAAAGGTGAATAACTTATGCTCTGACAACCAAAAAAAGTTGCAATAAAACTAGCCTTCAAAGATTGGACCTACCAATGATTATGACAATGTTTTGGCCAAGTAACACCACTAGATAATTATTTTTGGGAAGTGCTAAATAGCCAAAAAATTTAAAAAAATATAATATTTTTTAAATTTTAAAATAAACTAATCTTTTTTTCATTTTTTTAGTTAAAAAATATTAAAGTTAAAAGGGTAAAAATGTTTTAAAGTAAAATAACATAGATAAAATATCATTCTGGCCAGAAAGATTTTTTCATTATTTTTTTTTCTCTTGTACAATCATTTTTTGCTGCCCTTATGGTTTCTTGTAAATGCAACAACTACAACTAGATAATAAATATGAAGATTGAGTAGGTCGACATAGACAACTAGACTTCTTGAACATTTTGAAGGATCGATAACAAACGCAAATTCAGGATATGAAGTTTATCAATTCTAGTTTTGATGATTGCTCGCTTGCCACCAACACATATACAAGATCTAAGCTAAAATTACGAGGAAGATCAGATTGGTGAACATGGAAAAGGGCTAAGCATGCCTTTCACTAGTTCACGGGTATACTGCTATTAAAGACATGACAAATAAAATTCCTTTTCGTCTCCTTTCCAAGTTTTTTATTGGGAGCCTAAAAAGTCAACTTTTTTTTCTTTGTGGTCTTTGGCTACCACAATTCTCAATTTGTTTTTCCATATCTTATTTGTAGTATTATATTAATGATTGATGTCGCATTGTTTTTTTAATCTTTTCTATCCACTGTTCTACATCTTATTTGGATCTTGGTTGTCCCCCCCCCCTCCTTCAATATTTGTCAAACAAAAGATATAAAATTGGAGAAAACAATTTTTCTCCTTAACAACTCTATTGTCTGTAATATATGAATCTTGTACTAATTGCAGCCTCATATTGTAAAACAAAAAAAAAGAGAGAAACCAAGGTAGAGCATGTGAAAACACACACATATTTGTGTATGCATGTGTTTTTGCTTTGTGACAACGCTTAAATTATGGAGTATATTAAAACGTATACTGTTTTTTATGTTATCAATAGAATTTAATTTATTCTAGCAAGTTAATTTCCATTTTCATAAAGCTACAAATCAATATCATTATCGAGGTTATCATTCATACATGGTTGCGAACAACTAAACTAAACATATGAAGGATCTATCGAAAACATCTCTTTATCCCATACAAAATAGATATAAGGTCTGAGTACACCTTATTCTTTTCAAAACTTACTTGTGAGATCTTACTGATATGTTATTTTGTGAATTATGAAAATTTTCATACTCAGAAAGGCTATTGCTTTTTAGTTTAACCATTTGATATTAATTTTATTTTTTATTTTTAAAACTTATAACTCGAGACTTCGTAATTAAGAATGAACCCATCAACTATTTACTGTCGCCGTATAGCTAGACTCTTTTTTCACCGATTTCATCATTTTCGCAACAACCAACATCATGATCCACTACAATTATAGTAATAACGTAACGTATATGTTGTTTTAACAGTTGAATTCAACATCATCAAATGATTACAAAAATCATTCTTTTGTCATAAAATACTTCAATTAAAGATTTTTCACCCTCGATCAAAAACAGTTTAAAATACTATAGCAAAAGATTGTTATTTTTTTCCTTTTCCTTTCCCCCTTTTCCTTCTCTCACTAGAGTTTCTACCTAAACAATTTTACTTATGAATTAACAGAAACTTTCTTTTCTCATTTTTTCCATTCAATTCCCTTCTGAGAATTTACTCAAGTTCTTCAAATTCCCATCTCTTCAACCACAAAGTTAATACTCCCTCCGTCCCATTTTAACCGTCGTTTAATGTTGTCCATTTTGATTTTGAATTGACGACACTTATTTTGAGATAATTGTTTTAAAACTAAAACTAGGAGAGAGCAAAACCTGAAAAGTGAAATCAAGAAAACCAAAAACACATAGTAGCAGAAGAGAGCAAATTAAACCTGAAAAGTGACAGAAGAAAGTGTCTCCTGCCTAGAAATTGTAGTTTTGGCATTGGGCACCGACGCATGAAGCATACAGGCCAGGGAATTCCACATGTTCAAACTCAACGAGTCACCAATAAACATTATTTTTTTCCCTGACCATCTCTGCAACAAATCCTTCCCATTAAACCTGTAAAATTAAAAATAAAAATCTATTAGTAAATCATTACACCATAACTAATTCAGATGAAAATTTATCGACTAGTTTTACACAGACGGTCAATCTATTACAACTCCCCAAGTAATACAAACAAGAGGAGTTGTACTGGACAATATTAAAACAGAGGAAAAACTTCTCTGTTTCTTCAAAATGTGTTGCGTAAGTCAACAACAACATAATCAGTGTAATCTCACAAGTAGGATCTGTGTCAGATAATACGCTCACAACCTTACCTTTTATGTTGTAAGTCTATATTGCAAAAATAAAAAAGTAAGAAAAAAAGATTGGAAGAAGGAGCATTAAAGAGTACCTGGGCAAGTTACAAGAATCAGGTTTCCAAGCATATTTGAGGTATTGCTTATCAGGGCGACCATATTTGAGGCAATCAAATTCAGGGTCAATGAAAGGGCAAATTGAGGAATCATAAAGAGGAAAAGAAGGGTCAATTGCCCATCTACCTTGAAACAAGTTGCACTTGCTATTGCTTACAACCCCTTTGTTTTCCCAACTATGGCCACTCAAATTTTGTACTATAAGCTCTGCTCTGCCAGTATGTAAGAAGAGAGAAATAATGCTACAAACTAAAAGCACTGATTTAATGACCAATTGGCTCCACAGAACCATCTTTGGCTTTTGGTGTGGAAATAATTGAGGGAACTACTAATGAGGAACTTGTCTTCAAGCTTAATACATTGTCTGCTATATATATATAATACAAAACCACAACACACATCAAAATCAATTTTCTTTTTTTTCTTAGGGGGTGGGGGTGGAAGGTTCAAGGAGAAGTGGTATCTGGAGATTCCTTGTTAAAAGGATCACATGATGAACGAAAAAGAAATAGTGATGTCCACATTTCTGACCGTCTTAAAAACACTAATTTACTTGTCTAATTAAATTAGATACGCTCTAATCTGTCACATGACATATCAAATGGCCTCAAACTCTTGTAAGAGCACGGAGTTCTTCATAAAAAATCAAGAGAAGTGTTGAAAATACTCTAAACTTGGCAAGAATTTAAGAGTATATTTCTTTCATATTGCAAGATTGGAGTGTATTTAAGTTCAGTTAATCAAATAAAAAATATTTTTAAGACTAACCGTTCAAAAATGAAACTAATAATTTACATCAAATTTAAAAATATTTTCAATACTTTTACTTTTTTTAAAAAAAATCAAAGTCTTCGGGTAGAAACAGTGGGGGCATTATGTTTTGGCTCTTTAGCAGTTATATTTATTTTTCTCTTGGTATATACGGAGTAATTCCGTCGGCACAATTAATTAACAGACTTGTTTATTTAATAGACTAGATATATGACATTAATAACTGCGGTGAATACTGGAGATCCCCTGCCTTTAAATTAAACCACATTTAGACATATAATTTATTTCTTTATTTTTGTAATTATTGTTTACTTTATTTGAAAATCAATGTTTGACTATGAAAAATCAATATTCAAGCTTATTTTTATTTTTTATTTTTTTATTATTAGTTGATCACAATCTTTTAATATATATATATATTTTTACAAAAATCTAATGGTTTGATCCAAAAAGTACAACCCACCAGCACTAAAAAAAATAAAAATTAAAAAACCACCAAAAGAGAATTAAACTAAAATAGAAAAAAACAAAAACAAGAAAAGGAAAGTGGAATAACTGTTTGCAGCTCAACTTCCTCGATGGAGCATCTCATTTTTCTACCCAAAGGAAGCTGAAACTCGATTAAGCGTGAGTATTCTCCAACCTTGATACAACCTGGTATTCTGCCTCTTACATTTCGTTTAAAAGTCATCTCGATTTATCCATAATAAATGATTTCAATTCTTTTGCTTAACTTTCTACTCATAGATTCCAACCTCGTGTAGGTTATGTAGAGATAATATTGTTGTTAATCCATCAATTTAATCTCAAATTAGTTGAAATTAGTTCTTTTAGATCTAAACTTTGAAAAACAAGTCATAATTTGTTTTACTAATTTCATCTTCATAATTTAAAATAAATTCTCTCTTCTCTCTTTTGCGAAAAGTATAATTAAATACAACTTCATCTTCAATTTTTATTCCTTAAATTATTAAATAAAATAAAAAAATATTAGAAATCTTGATCAAACGCCCCGCCTAAAATTTACAAATTAGAATTCTTGGAAAGTAGATTTTTTCCGAATAAAGAGAGCATTTTACTCTTTATAGTAAATATGTAAATTCTGATTAGTCGGATCAATATATCTAGAGTGTCTAATGCTTAAAGAAAGAAATGTGGTAATATCAACATCTTTTTATTTCTCGCTCTAGTCCAATATTTATATTTGAAGCCCGATTATATTCAGTTTTCGCAACAACAAAAATCCCACATTGAGGTAATATCAGTTTTTGATTGGTTTTACTTGCACGTAGTTTACAATTAGTAATAAAAACACCTAATTCAGCAGCATTTACTACAGAAGTTCGAACTCGTGGTACTGAATTGTCCTGTAGGAATAATAAATATTTGAATTAAATAAAGTTACTGCTAAAAGTTAGTTTACTTTTAAAAGATAAAACCATGATTACATAAATTATTTATGAAAAAAATATAAGTCTTCTCATTTAAGATTACTTTATTTAATTATCAAAAAGCAAAATGGGGTAATCATTTTGGAATATTATGAGTTTAGTGTTGTTGGTATATTTAGAAGCAGAGATTCTAATTTAGTGGAATTGGTTAGTCGGATTATTCCCTCATCAAAAAAGGAAAAAATAGAAAAGCAAAAAGGTTACTTTATTCTTTTATGCTCTATTGATAGTTTGAGACTGAAATATAGCAAATCCACGTTCTTAATTAATTAGATTCATTTAGTTTTGTTATTTTATTTTTTAATTTGGGGTGGCATTAAATGAATTTTAAAGATTTATTAATTTGGGGGCACAAGGGGGCTACTTCTAGCAAGTTTACAGCCTATTATAGGTTGCCTATTGGCTATTGCTATCAATATATTGTGTGGGGTGTTAGTTGTTTTGTAGGATAACTTCAATTATTTTCTGGACTAAATGCAACTATTTTATTTTTAAAGATAACGGCTGAAAAACAAAATATAATAATTTATTTTGTTATTTTACTTGTACACTATACTAAAAGTAGATAGGAAAATTCTTGAATGAGTTAGCGCAACGCAAATTTAGTTGGAATTTCAATCTTCGAACATTGAGTGGAAAATCTGAAAAAAAGAGTAGATATCCATCTGATCAACTTGTCAGCTTAGTTCATCTTGCAAATCAAAAGTTAATCTATTACTTTGTAACAATTTTTTTCTTATTATTAAATACTATTTATTTTCAATATTTAAATGATTAATAATTACGGAAGGTGATGCACTAAATTTATTTTCAATATTTAAATGATTCATAATAAAATTATTTTATGTATAAGGTTACATAAATTACCTAGCTAGAATTGCTATTTTCAAATTTATTTATCTAAATTTGCTTTACTCTAAATATTTAATATTTGTATAATTAAATCTCAACAAGTTAAATAGAGCAATCAGGTTGAGGCCGTGTGTGTTGTATATAACAGTGATTAGGGGTGGAGTTAGAGTATGATTTTTTTAATCAAATTTAATAGTTTTGATTTAAATCCTATATATATCTTCAAAAAGTTCACTAAATATGTTTAATTTATATTAATTTAGAACTCAATTACTTTTTATATATAAAAAATAAACTAGAATCTCATACTTGTAATTTTAGTAGAATTATACTAATAATTTAGTGACAGAAAGAGAATCGAGAATCACAACATTTATCAACAACCAACAAGGTAAAATTAAAGTTCTTAATCAATTGAGCTACTAAGACCTCCAAACTACATCTTTCAATATTTTATTACTCTTATAATTTATTTATAGAACGAAAAAGAAAACCTTAAGCGAAAAAAATACGGCAAGATGCATTAAATGAAATAAAAAACCCTAAAACAGAAAAAATTAATGGAAATTTCTAGTCAATGACTATCTTTTTGGTACCACCAATCAAAAATAGGTAACCAAAGTGGCAGACTTTTCTTGATCATTATGTATCTACTTCTACTATAACACTAGCATGTGTTACATTTATGTGGTCCTACCCCTATATTATATTGTGTTGATACATTACAAGATAAGTATTTTGACCTATACTTCATCCAACATTTAAGAGGATTAAAATAATTTAATAGTAAACACTTTAGATGAAGCTTCTCTTTCAAACTGCAATGTGATGTGATTCAACCTTAATTAAGTTAAATTATAAGTGGGTACGATTTACTATAAGTAAACTAAATATATTTAATTTTCCATATAAGTTAAAGTAGAAATTAAGTTGTTATCAATATTACAATTGGTGTAAATACTGAAACAGATTGACGTAACTAATTAGCTATGAGTTCATCTAAACCCAATAATGTCAACGCCAACAACTTTTTAGGAGTCAGATAGGGTTGGAACCTTATACAAGGGGCTGCTCGCCCCTATCTCTAAAGTGTATGCACTCCACTTGTTATCACTAATTAAACAATGAAGCCATGAGCGGAAGAAGGGACTTGAACCCTCAACCTCAGCCTTGGCAAGGCTATGCTCATCGTGGGCCTCATAGTACCCACATACGACAGCTCTGTGGAGCTTTTCGGGCCGAAAACCTGTTCGACGTCAGAATCGATATATATATATAAAGGTTACCTTTAATATTTGATGAGATTCTTATCCCAAAAAAGAGCTTGTTATTGGAGTGACTGACTCATCAATCCTCTAGAAAAGGACCATATGCTTCATTGATTCCTAAAAGAAAAATGTTAACTTTAGGATAGTTGAGCATCTTTGTTGGCGATTGTTGAAAGTGGCCAACGAATAATGTATATCTTATAATCCATGCAAATTTATCCTCAATTATTAAAATGAGAAAAGAATGCCATGTAATTTAACATTTCGTAACACATTAACCAACTATGACACTTGAGGGGAAGAAAATTAATTATTGGATTAAGATGACAATTGATTAATAAAGCAAACGTGTATTTGATATCTTCTTTTGTTTTACAATTAATACATGTTTGTGTCCTAGTGGGCTTGTACTTACACGTGCCACCATTTGTTAATGAACTTTTGGCTAACAATTTCACCAAGTACATATATTGATAATAAAATGCAATATTGACAACCATAAAAAATATCGTTGACAAGTTTTTGTTTTTAAGCATAGAAAATTAGTTTATAGCTAAACCAAGGTCTCTCTTAAAGTCCAATTATTGTATTACTACTAGTTATCAAGATTAAAAAAAATAAATAGAACACATGTAGTCAAATGCTAACGTAAGATCGAGTAATAAGTACTAATACAATAGTGGATAATAGAAGATGAAGAACAATAACATATCTATGGTAATTTTACAAGTAAAGCTCGAAGTGGATGAAATATATGTAGATTTTTGTTGTGAACCAAGCTAGCTCTATAAGGGCCTATGAGTTAAAAGTGGTGAATGAGATTGGACCAAGTAAAATATTGGAATATTTTTTGGGAAAATTTTCAAAATGTCAATACTTTGACATTTAGTAGGACCCTTAGCCACACTTTCAATATTTATTTAAAATGTCAATATTTTAGTTTGTTATGTATTTGATTGGTGTATTTTTTTATTTGTTTGATTTAAAAGAATACATTTATTTAATAACAGAAAAGAGAAAATTTTATTATGTTTTCTTCGTAATAATAGAAAAGAGAATTTTTTTATTATGTTTTCTTCATAATTGTATACCAATAATTTTTACATTTTATGTGTTCACTTTACCATTCATATTAAAATTGATATATTACTTTCATAATGAAAACTAAAATTGTATTCCAGTGAAATTGTATTACATGTCTGCCAAATATATTTTTCTTTTATTTGTATTACAAAAATATTACTGATTGTATCCCAATATAATCTAATCATTACATATGAATATGATTTATGAAATGATACAAGATTTTGGAGGAACTAACATACGTGGTGGAAATAATACAATCTGTTGAGAAGGATACAATATTTCAAAAAAAAATTACAAATTAACTATGAATAGGGATACAAAATTCTGGAAAAAAAAATAGCATACATAATGAAAATAATACAGTCTGTTGAGGAAGAATACAATATTCTAAAAAAAAATACAAATTAACTATGAAAAAAATAGGATACATCTATGTTTAAGAAACAAATCCATTTGGCATACCTATTAGAATGACTACAAACTAAAAAAGAAATATAATGTTCTTAATACAAATACAAATGTTGAGTAAAAAAATAATAATTGACAAACAAAATTAATATAAATACAATTCTGGTATGAATACAATTTTTGCAACCTTCTTCTCTGACTCTCTCTTTCTTCTTCTTCGTCTGCTATGTTCTTTTTCTGATATTTTGTTCACCAAAATCAAATCCAAAAATCCGTATTCACTTGTTCATAAGTAACCATATAAGCATGATTCAAAATTATTAAATATAAATGTATAAAAAATCAAATAATATATGATGTATGAATGTCAATGTAGATTTCTACAATCTACTAAATCTCAAATATGAAAACAAAATTACAAAAAATTCGAACAATAGTGCTTAAATACGAAAATTTTGAAATACATAAAAGAAGAAAATCTCACAAAATACTTGGTGAATATGAAAAAATAATCAAACAATACTAATTAAAAGACGGAAAATCCGAAATATTACTTGGTGAATATGAAAACAAAATCACAAGAAACTTCACAAAATACTTGTTGATTTCGAATTTACTTTACCAATTGGTGAAAAATCTTTTGAATTAATTGTGAGATTTCTTAAACAAAGTGTAGGAAATTTGAAGAGTTGATTTTCTTGAACAAAGAAAGGAGATAACAATGTTGAAAAGGGGAAGAGAGAGAAATGAGTGATTTGAGGTAAAACCTAGAAAGAGTGGTAAGTGGTTAATGAGTTTTCTTTTTTTATCGGATAGGGGAATAAATAATGGTCCAATATGGGGCTGATTTGAGAAATAAAAGGAAATAAGATTAATTATATCAGGATTCAATTTATTTTCTAAATTATTGACATATTGACATTATTAATAATTATTTTAAAGTACAGATATTTTTAATAATTATGTTAAGGATTGTGACTAGTTTGCTAATTTTCCCATATTTTATTTGAAATCCAGGCCCAATTAGCATTTGGTTAAAAGGAGGAAGAGTAAATTTAAGGTTTAGCAAACATAAAAATCATATGTAACACCTCGCAAATTGAAAAAACTAGAAAGAAGTTAAAAATTGGAATTAGTCATTTTTGGAAAGAATATAAAAAAAAATATGATTTTTTTTTATTATGTTAAGATGAGTTTTTGGTCAACTTCAAATGATCATAACTCCTAGCTCAGAATGAGTTAGGTGTGTTTACAAATATTGTAGGAAAGATCTTGAAATAATCTTTTCAACGCCACCGAGTTTGAGAAATTCCAAGTTCGTTGAGTGAGATATGTCCATTGGAATTGGGCTGTTTGGATAAGGAAAGTCCAATCCGGATTTTGGAAGGATAGTTTAATTTTTTTCTTACCCTATTATTTTAATTTCATTTTTGGTAACTATCTAAGGGTCTAAACTGAAGTTGGTCAGTTTACGCTTTTGGAATTTGAGTTAGGGTTTTGAGAGAACAAAATAGAAGAGGAGAAAAGAGGAGAAACAAAAAGAATCGTCAAGATCTTCAAGAATCGGTTGTGGATTTCGTCAAGGGGTGATCCCTACGAGGTATGTGAGATCACATAGCATTGGGTTAGTTCACCCACGCGCCAATCATGATTTATTTCAGCGAATTTAAGTTCTTGAAAGCTTAAAAATTGAGTTCTTGATTTGATTTAGAGAATTTTTTATAAATTGTTGTTGATTTATATATATAGATATATAATGCTCAAGAAACTTGAACTATTGCAACATGTTGGGAAAAACTGTAGATTCATATAGATTGGTTGCAATAGAAAATAAAAATGTTGCAATATCAATTAAAATTGTTGCCATGATATTTAAAAAAGTGTTGCCATAAGAACAATCTATTGCAACATACTCTATTGCAACAGTTGCTAACAGTTTCTACAACCCCTAATGCAACAATTGTAAACCGTTACAACTGCTGTACTATTATAGTGCCTATAGATGGACGGAAAATCGTTGCAATAGAGGTTTTTATAGCAACGCTTACAGGAACCGTGACATTAACTGTTACAATAGAGCTATAGTAACGCAAGCAGATGAGACGGTTGCAAAACCGTTGCTGTAGCGCTCTGGCAACGGTTTTAGGTCTTATTGCAACGCATATGAAACTGTTGTTGTAGACCAAAATTCTAGTAGTGATATTCCTTCCCCATATTTCCGTACTAGTTCCTTAACAACGTACCTATGTTTTTTAGTTGATTCCAACACTCTAAGGTACGTCTAAACATCATGAAATCATCCATAAAATGAGATCATGAACCTTGAATCCAAAATCTAATTCAAGGAAAGTTAAGATCAAAGTCAAGAGAAGTAAGAGTCAAGTTAAGAGAAGTCCTTAGAGTTTTCCAAAAGTCTTTTCCAAATGTTTTAACTTTGTTTTAAGACTTAAAGTTTAAGTTGAGTAAAGAGTAAAGAGTAAAAATTGAAGTTCATTTCTTCAAAGAAGTATGTGGGGACTATGTATTCCCAAAGAGTTTAAAATGTTTTTACATTTAAACAAGAAAGGAAACCTTGATTTCCAAAGAGCCTTTGAGCTAGTTTTCAGTAAAGAATAAACGCTTTCACAATTAAGAAAGAGGGGAAACTTTGATTTCCAAGGTAACCTTTGAGCTAAGTTTTTGAGAAATTATCTTAAATCACAGAAAGCAATATGTTTTTAAACATAAAAGCTAGTATCATATTTTGGGAGTAGTATTGAGCACCGATATGGAAGAGAGTTCTGACAACTCACAGCGCCCATAAACCATGTAGCTATCATGGGTAGAAAAGGGTTATAATTTTTAGATGATTCATTTAGTGTTTTTTAGCATAGACTAGTGGATCCACTTAGTAGTTCATGTTCTATACCCTCGGCAAGGTATAGGACTTCCCTGGCAGCGTGAGGCAAAACGTTGTATCATCACAATAGCTCTTACGTGATGGTTGTCGGTTAGAAAAACTCCCACAGAAGTAATTGTATTTTTATATACACAATTTTTTTGTATTTTTACATATATTTCAGAGTTATATTGTATCTTTGCATACATACAGAGTTGACATCCATGTTTTAAACAGATTTTCTTTATATTGCACTTGTTTTAAACTACTTTATATTGAAATGAGTTAAGTTGAGTTGAGTTTAGCCTAGGTATGTTCTTTCAGTTCCTTTCAAGCTTATGTCTTGTTTTAGATTTTCTCTCGCATACTAGTACATTCAATGTACTGATGCCATTTGGCCTGGATCTTCTTATGATGCAGACACATGTAACCAGGATCAACCTCCAGCGCATTGTTGATCCAGTTGAGCACTCAGAGTCTTGTGGTGAGCCTCCTTACTTTTCGGAGGATCCCTTTTATTGCTTTCAATATTATTATTAGTTCATTAGGATGTCGTGGGTATGTCCCGACATCCATATCAGTTGTTTAGAGGCTTCATAGATAGTCATGTGTTAGTTCCTTAGTCTTTTCATTTCATTATCTTATGTTGAGACTTGCGTTTGCCTTATGGGCTAGTTGAATGTTTTTTTATAACATTCTAAGTTTTATATGAGTTATCTTTGATAAGTTAAGTCTTCCGCTGAGTAAGTAAGTCAGGCAAATGGTTCGCTTGGGGCCAACAATAGTTCTCGAGTGCCAGTCCCGCCAGGTGTAGGCTAGAGGCGTGACAAACTTTGTATCAGAGCACAGAGTTCAAGAGTCCTAGGGAGTCTATGAAGTCGTGTCTGTATAGTCCTAGTTATCGGTGTAAAACGCGCCACATCTATAATTAGGAGGCTGCAACACTTAGGAAATTACCTCACTTATTTCACTCATTTCGTGCATAAGAGTTTGATCTCTAAAAAGTTTCTTCTAAATCGTGCTTGCGCGTGTCTTTCATATCATGCCTCCACGAAGAGCTGTAAAAAATCGTCCGTCTAGAAGGAATGTGGAACTACAGGAACAAAGGGTACCTAATGCACCAGAAGTGCAACCCCAATGAGAGGTCACCAATGTAGAATTTCGTGAGGCTATCCGGATATTGAGCCAAGTTGTGGCCAACCAAGCTGGATAACAGAGAGGGAATCGATAAGAAGTGGCTGATACTTCGAGGATCTGCGAGTTCTTAAGGATGAATCCCCCAAACTTCACAGGTTCTAGTGTTATTGAGGATCTAGAGAATTTTGTTGAGGAACTTCAGAAAGTTTTCAAAATCATGCATGTTGCTGATACTGAGAGGGTGGAACTAGCTGCATACCAGATGAAGGGTGTCGCGAGGATATGGTTCGATTAATGGAAGAAGAACCGAGTTGAGGATGCAGCACCTACAAGTTGGGCGTGCTTTGAGGAGGCGAGCTTCTCAAATTTCAAACGATTTGAAATAATTAACTTTATATAATTCAAGATATTTTTCAAGTCATTTTAAGTTATCTTGTCATTTTAAAAATAATTTCTATATTCTATATGAATTTGTACGTATTTATTACATTTTAGGAGTATTAAAAAATCATCTCAAAAGATTTTATTTATTTTTAGTTAAATACTTGACTTGAATTAGTTTAGTTTAAATTATGGTTTTAACTTTGAGTTATTTAGTTTATATTTGAGTTAATTATTTTACTTCGTTAAGATTAAGAAGCTCGTTAATTAATTAATATTAATTCATTTAGATTCTAGCCGAATTCACAATCCGTAAAACTATTTCCTAAATATAATCTAACTCACCTCACCATAAACCCATTTAAGAACCATTTTGGGCCGGTTTGAATAATTTTAGCAGCCCACATTCAAACCCAACTCCCTTTATTTTTCCAGCCCATTCCCCTTTCCCTCAATTAGTCCCATTGCCCCAGCTCATCCCTTTAACTCCGACCCGGCCCAGACCCATCCGTGTTTACGTTAACAACCATCAATGGCGAAGAAACCCAGAACCTTTACTTTAGCAGCAGCTAACAACGATCAACATTATCAAATGACGTCAGTAACGCAGTCATGCCAAACACATCAAAACCAAGCGGCGTCAACATTGTGAGCAGTACACTGCGATTTTCTTGTCCTTACCCTCGATGTCCCTGTCAAAGCAGCAAAAACAAAAGCATGTGTCTGTCCCCATTTCTTCTTCCGGAATGGGACAAATTTTCAGGAAAAATAGTGTTTTGCTTAAATGGTGAAAGGAATTGGGAGTTTGAAATGGGGGTTGGCCTTAATTTCTATCCGTTTTTCCCCCAGTTTCCGAACCCGAATTCTTGTCTATAATTACCCTTTTTTCCATTCACTGTAAGGGGGGAATTTTTAAAAAACTAATATAGGGGGAGAGGGAACATTCATATATAAATATAGCTATATAAAGATACATGAAAAAAAGGGAGGACGATTACTGGAGTTTGACTTCATTCACTCGAACTTTTTTTTCTTTTCTGTCGATTTCATTTCGAAGTGTGAGGTTGTGGTGAAGTCGCTGCTCTGCTCGTTCGGTTGTTAGTTTGCTGCCCCCGAAAAGGTAAACTTTTTTCGGTCCTCGTCTGATTTTTATTTGGTTGGTGTTTCATTTGAGAGCCGAATCTCTTCGTTGGGTTTTCCTCTTCCTCTCATGAACATCCCTGTTCTTTTGGTTTACTGTTGTTGTTTGGTTGCGGGTCGTCTGGTCTCAAACTAGCTCGTCTTAGTTGATTAAGGCTTAAAATGGATATTCTTTCGTGTAATTTTAAGTCTGAGGACCCTTTGAGCTGTGAACTTCGATTTTATTTCAATTTTTGCATTCATTCGCTTTGTCCCTATGGTTTTGGTTGCTCATTTGTGCTCTAAGTTGCCTTCTCTGTTGTTCTGGAATTCTCTTATGCTTTGATAATCTCGTAGAATCTACCACCTCTGTTTCTCGGGTAATTTGAATGCTGCCCGTCCCTTTCATATTTCAGCTGGTAAAGTTATGTCGACAACCCCCCCCCCCCCTTATCGGGTTTTTTTTTTTTTAAAGCTTCTATAGTCTCATATTACTTAGTTTAGTACTACTCGCCTCTTCTTACATTTGAAGGTAGTCGAGTCTATTTCAAACAATGTCAAACATGTTTCTTTTTGTTGTTGAACTTGATTTTGTGATTTCTGGGAGTTTCTTATAGCCATATGCTTGTGTGATAATTGCTCTTCGTTCAGCTATTTACTAATTCGTTGGAAAATTTCTTTAAGTGTTTTGATCATGGTTCATTGGTCATTGTTTCCTTGCAAATCGTGAAGTAGTGTTGGTCTAGTATGCTGACAAGTTCTTTCTTCTGTATTAAATTTCAGCTTGTATATCTTGTATTACCAATAGATCTATTTGATCAAAAGAGGGGCATTTCTTATTTCGAAACATAATTTCTTTGTCACTATATATGGGATCGTAATCTGTGTTTTGAATTGAGTATGTAAAGAGTTTATCTAGCTAGCTTTGGCCTACATTACTTGCTGACTTTGTCATGATGCATTAAACATCTCTATACACTAATGGAGCTCCCTTCCATTAAGCCTGCCGAATTTGATATCTAGATTAGAAGGTTCGAATTTGGCATTTCTAATTTCCTTTATCGCTTTGTTTCTAGGAAGGCGCATGATGTTTCTCTCCTTTCTCCTTGAAATTATAATTAAAGCATCCTTGTGTCTGCCATATATAAGAGTATTGATTTCTCCGCTTTCCCTGTTTCTTTTGCTGTTTGTCACTTCTTGTTCAAGAATGACAAATCAATATCATTTTCCTCCTTAAATTTGTTTAAATGTTGTGTTACTAATGGTGGTTGGTGGGGCGTTATTTTTTTATTTATTTTTATAACTTCATGAAGTTCTAATTCTAAATTATTTTGTTTCACATGTAAATTTGCCCGAGATCACCAAGAAGTCTATTTTCCTTCCCTTTGCATTTCGAGAGAGCCATAAAGCTCAAATTCTCCTCCATAGAGTCGGAGGTGGAAACGAAGCAAATAAGGCTAAAAAGCCGAAGAACAGGTCCTTCACATTGACGTACATGTGTTCGGAGCGAATCAAACAGGCTAAAAGAGCCTTGAATTTTCAGCTTTTGTGTTTTTTTGTAATTATGGGGTCGAAAGCCCATTTATCTTGATTATCATTGTGTTAGCCTAGGACAGGTACAAAATGGGTCAAACACCCAAAATGAAATTAGGCTCAAGTACTGGTTCAG
The DNA here is from genome assembly GCA_029582525.1 of Solanum tacnaense. Taxonomy (NCBI): domain Eukaryota; kingdom Viridiplantae; phylum Streptophyta; class Magnoliopsida; order Solanales; family Solanaceae; genus Solanum; species Solanum tacnaense. Next base: position 27,198 of record JAJOOD010010822.1, read on the forward strand.
GCAAACAGAAACCCGATCTTGGGCCCAAGACTCTCTCACTCTCTCTCTTTTATCTATTTCGTATTTTTCTAATTATTTATTTGCTAGTTAATCTTAAGGTTTTCCTAATTCGATTTCCCCAAAAAGATAGTCACTTCGGGATTTTCTAAAAGACTAAATAATCATGTTTTTTTCTACTTAATTTACTTTAAAATTTTACTTAATAATATTTTTAATATTTCCCTCTCTCCTAAAAAATGATTTTAAGTCTTAATTGTTTATTCCCTCTATCTAAACAAGTATGCATATTTTCTTAAAATTGTTTAGCCAAATAGTTAATTATTGGACAACCGCGTATTAGCGGGCATTTCGGGTGCTTTCAAACCCTTCTCGAAATGCTAATATGAACCCCGAACCCCTTTTAATATTTTCAATCGATTTAATGTTTTTATCTTTTGAAAATTAGTTTTCTTGATTTTTCTCTAAAAATTAATTGGCGACTCTAAAATCAATCTAAATATATTTTTTAAATAAAATATATGTGCAGTAGATTGAGGAAGAGAAGCTAATGGATAAAGAAGAGTTCAAGAATAAGAAAGCTAAGATAGGGAATGAGGGCAGCAGATGAGTAATGTCAACCAGTCATCCTTCCAACAAAAACAGAAGGGACATGCTCTATCATCTGCTAGTGCATCTGCACCAAAGAACAAAAGTGAGTAAAATAGTCAAAATTTTAGAACCAAACATGCATATTCTCAAGGTAATATGACATAAGAGGGTAGTAAGCCTCCTGCATGCGCTACGTGTGGTAGGAACCACTCGGGTACTTGTCGTGAGGGCTCCACTGGTTTCTTCAGGTGTGGCCATAACGGTTATTTCATGCGAGAATGTCCAAAGAACAAGCAGTGTAACGGTAATGGGGGTAATAGAGCCAGTCTTCTTTAGTTGCTCCACCAGACAGAGCTGCACCTAGAGGAGCTACTTTAGGTACTGGCGGAGGAACAAACCGTCTATATGCTATCACAAGTCGCCAAGAGCAAGAGGATTCGCCAGATGTTGTTACTGGTATGGTCCAAGTCTTTAACTTTAATGTTTATGCTTTGCTAGACCCATGATCGAGTTTATCCTTAGTAACTCCGTATGTTGCGATGAATTTTAATGTTATTCCTGAGCAACTTAGTGAACCCTTCAATGTTTCTACACCTGTTGGTGAGTTTATTCTAGCAGAGAGAGTCTATCGTGATTGTCCCATTTCCGTCAATCACAAGGGTACCATGGCTAATTTAGTTGAGTTAGACATGGTAGATTTTGATGTCATTCTTGATATGGACTGGCTTCATTCCTGTTATGCCTCCGTTGATTGTAGAACTCGAGTTGTCAAGTTTCATTTTCCAAATGAGCCAGTTTTAGAGTGGAAAAGTAGTTCAGTAGTGCCTAAGGGTCATTTCATCTTGTACCTTAAGGCAAGTTATTTAGTTTCTAAGAGGTGTGTCTATCACTTGGTCCGAGTTAATGACTCTAGTGTTGAGATACCTTATATTCAGTCAATCCTAGTAGTAAAAGAGTTTCCTGAAGTCTTTCCAGATGATCTTCCCGGAGTCCCTCATGAGAGAGATATAGACTTCGGTATAAACCTTCTTACAGATACTCGTCATATATCTATTCCTCCATATAGAATGGCACCAGCAGGGTTGAAAGAGCTTAAAGAACAGTTGAAAGATCTCATTGATAAGGGTTTTATTTGACCAAGTGTCTCACCTTGGGGCGCTCCGGTCTTATTTGTGAGAAAGAAGGATGGTTCATTTAGGATGTGTATAGATTACCGTTAATTGAATAAGGTTACCATCAAGAATAAGTATCCTCTTTCGATGATTGTTGATCTCTTCGATCAACTTCAGGGTGCCACCTGTTTCTCTAAGATAGACCTCAGATCTGGCTACCATCATTTAAGAGTAAGAGAATGTGATATTCTAAAGACAGCTTTCATGACCCGTTATGGTCATTATGAGTTTCTGGTTATGTCATTTGGTTTGACCAATGCGCCTGCATCATTCATGGAGCTTATGAATAGAGTATTCAAACCTTATTTAGATATGTTTGTTATCATCTTCATTGATAGCATACTAATCTATTCAAGGAATGAAAAAGATCATGCTAGTCATCTCAGAATAGTTCTCCAGACTTTAAAAGATAGAAAGTTGTATGCTAAGTTCTCGAAATGTGAGTTTTGGCTTGAGTCTGTGGCATTCTTAGGCTACATTGTGTCTGGAGAGGGAATTAAAGTTGATACCCAGAAAATAGAGGCAGTGCAGAATTGGCCTAGACCCACATCTCCAACTGATATTAGAAGTTTCTTTGGGTTGGCTGGCTATTATAGAAGGTTTGTAGAAGGGTTCTCATCTATTTCATCCCCTTTGACCAAGTTAACTTAGAAAACAATTAAGTTTCAACGGTCTGAAGCTTGTGAGAAAAGCTTTCAGGAATTGAAAAAGAGGTTGACTACTGCCCAGTATTAACCTCATGACCAGAAGGTATGCAAGGCTTTGTTGTTTATTGTGATGCGTCTAGAGTTGGTTTGGGTTATATGTTGATGCAGAATGACAAAATTATAGCTTATGCCTCCAGACAGTTGAAAGTTCATGAGAAGAATTACCCAACCCATGATCTAGAATTAGTTGTCGTAGTTTTTGCTTTGAAAATATGGCGTCATTATCTTTATGGTGTTCATGTGGATGTGTTCATCGATCACAAGAGTCTTCAGTATGTGTTTACACAGAAAAAGCTTAATCTCAGACAAATGAGGTGGTTAGAATTACTCAAGGATTATGACATGAGTATTCTTTACCACTCAGGTAAGGCTAATGTTGTTGCTGATGCCTTGAGGAGGTTGTCTATGGGTAGTACCGCCTATGTTGAGGAAGAAAAGAGAGAGTTAGCAAAAGATGAGCATAGACTTGCACCCTTAAGAGTTCGACTAATGGATTCCACAGAAGGAGGAGTAGTGGTGATGAATGTGGTTGAATCATCATTAGTGTCAGAAGTAAAAGAGAAGCAAGACCAAGATCCAATTTTGCTTGAATTAAAGGCAATTGTTCATACTCAAAAAGTGTTGGCTTTTGAACAAGGGGAAGATGGCGTATTGGGGTATCAAGGTAGGTTGTGTGTACCAAGAGTGGATGAACTGCAAGAGAGGATCATGAAGGAAGCTCATAGCTCCAGATATTCTATCCATCCGAGTTCCACAAAGATGTATCGTGACTTGAGGGAAGTTTATTGGTAGAGTAATACGAAGAAAGGCATTTTAGAGTTTGTGGCTAAGTGTCCGAATTGCCAACAAGTTAAGGTAGAGCACCAAAGGCCCGGTGGTATGGATCAGAATATAGAACTTCCGGAATGGAAGTGGGAGATGATTAATATGGATTTCATCACAGGTTTACCTAGGTCTTGCAGGTTACATGATTCTATTTGAGTGATTGTTGATAGAATGACAAAATCAACCCACTTTTTGCCGATAAAGACCACTCATTCTGCAGAAGATTATGCTAAGTTGTATCTTCAAAAAGTAGTTAGACTTCATGGAGTTTCAGTCTCCATTATTTCAGACAGAGGTGCATAATTTACTGCAGTTTTGGAAGTCATTCCAAAAAGGCTTGGGTTCAAAGGTGAACTTAAGTACTGCATTTCATCCTCAGACAGATGGGCAAGCAGAGCGTACTATTTAGACCTTAGAGAATATGTTGAGGTCTTGCGTGATTGATTTCAAAGGTAATTGGGATGATCAATTACCTCTTATAGAATTTTCTTAGAACAATAGTTACCACTCTAGCATCCAAATGGCTACTTATGAAGGTCTTTATGGGAGAAAATGCAGATCTCCTATTAGATGGTTTGAAGTTGGTGAAGCTGGATTGATAGGACCAGATTTAGTTCATCAAGCTATGGAGAAGGTAAAAGTGATTCAAGAGAGGTTGAAAACGGCGGAGAGTCGTCAGAAATCCTACATTGATGTTAGAAGAAGGGAGTTAGAGTTTGAAGTAGATGATTGGTTTTACTTGAAAGTATCACCCATGAAGGGTGTTATGAGATTTGGTAAGAATGGGATGCGTAGTCCCCGGTATATTGGTCCGTACAGAATATCCAAAAGGATTGGTAATGTAGCTTATGAGTTGGAGCTACCCCAAGTGTTGGCAGTGATTCATCCGGTATTTCACATTTCCATATTGAAGAAGTGCATGAGAGATCATTCATTGATCATACCCACTGAAGATATTGGGATCAAAGATAACTTGTCTTATGAGGAGATTCATATTCAGATTCTAGTTCGCCAAGTTCGCAAGTTGAGAACAAAAGAGGTAGCATCAGTCAAAGTTCTTTGGAGGAATCAGTTTGTTGAGGAAGCTACTTGGGAAGCTTAGGACGATATGAAGAAGCGATATACACATCTCTTCGAATCCGGAGAAGTTCCAAATTAAGGTATTAATTCTCTTCTTAGTACTCTTTAATTTATAAGTTGGCATATTGTATGTGCATTGCTTGTTGGGTGTTGAGCTGAATGTTAGATGTTACACCCTTAGCCTAGTAAGAGTAATCTTATTCGAGGACGAATGTTCCCAAGGGGGAGATGTTGTAACACCTCGCAAATTGAAAGAACTAGAAAGAAGTTAAAAATTGGAATTAGTCATTTTTGGAAAGAATATAAAAAAAATCTGGATAATTTTAATTAAGTATGTTAAGATGAGTTGTTGGTCAACTTCAAACGACCATACCTACTAGCTCAAGATGAGTTAGGTGTGTTTCCAAATATCGTAGAAAAGATCTTGCAATAATCTTTCCAACGCCACTGAATTTGTGAAATTCCAAGTTTGTATGAGTGAGATATGCTCATTGGAAGTTAGGTTGTTTGGATAAGAAAAGTCCAATTCGGATTTTGGAAGGGTAGTTTGGTCTTTTCCTTACCATATTATTTTAATTTCATTTTTGGTAATTATCTAAAGGTCTAAACTGAATTTGGTCAGTTTACGGTTTTGGAATTTGAGTTAGGGTTTTGAGAGAAGAGAATAGAAGAGGAGAAAAGAGGAGAAAGAGCAAGAATCATCAAGATCTTCAAAAATCGCTTGTGGATTTCCTCAAGGGGTGACCCCTACGAGGTAAGTGAGATCACATAGCGTTGGGTTAGTTCACCCACGTGCCAATCATGATTTATTTCAGTGAATTTAAGTTCTTGAAAGCTTAGAAATTGAGTTCTTGATGGGTTTGTTGAAGTTCTATTGAATTCATGATTCGTTGAAATTGTTGAAGAGTTGTTTGATTAGAATCCATGATTTTAGGTGTGAATTAGATTAGAATCTTTCATATATTGATGGTATAGTTGATTCTAAGTAGGGCTGGGCATTCGGTAATTCGGTTCGCTTTCGATTTTTTTTTTTCCGATTTTTGGTTCTTGTACAACGTGTACTAAATACCAAACCAAAATAATTTGGTTCGGTTCGGTTTATGTTATTTCAGTTCGGTTTTTGTTAGTTCAGTTTTTTTTAATGGAAGAAGAAATATTGACAACAAAAAAGTAATCAATCTATTGAATACAATACCTAACGGTGGTCGTCGATCGGTTGCGGAAAGTGGTCGGCTCACGGCTGGCTGTGTGGAAAGGTCGGGTGCTGTGTGAAAAGAAAAACGGAAAGTGGTCGCTGCTGTGCTGCGTGCTGCTGCCTGCTGATCGACGTCGGTCGCTGCTGTGTGCTGCTGCTGGTCGACGTCGATCGCCGAAAGTGGGAAAGTGGTCGTTGCTGCTGTGATTTGTGTGCTGCTGCTGTAGTCACTAGTCTGTAAAGTCAAAAGTGGAAAGTAAGAAGAGTTTGTCTTTGACCTACTTTTGCTTTTAAATTAATATTATAATATTTATTATTTAAGATTAATAATTAATATATATTATAATATAATATATTCTGGTAAATCGAAATACCGAATAACACAAAAATTACATATCGAAAATCGAACCGAAATAAAGAAAAATACAAAAACATATATCGAATACCGAACCAAGAAATTGAAATACCAAAATAATTTGGTTAGGTTCGGTATTTTGGTATTTTGGTTTTTCGGTGTTTATGCCCAGCCCTAATTCTAAGTGTTTGGGGAAAGGACCAAGTTGAATTAGGGGGTTTAGAGTTGAAAAACGAAGGAGAAAATTCAGAATGCACCTTGGCAGGGGCCTGGGCACCGCCCCTCTCAGAACCCCAAGAAGGAACCTCTTAAGTTTGGGTCTTGGGGAGCCGCGCCAGCCATAGCTCCCCACCCAGCTCTCTGAAGTTTTAAGGCTAGCGCCCCGCGCCTCTCAGAGCGCCAGGGACACCAGTTCTTCCCATTCCTTCCCCATCTTTCCGTACTAGTTCCTTAGCAACGTACTTATGTTTTCTAATTGATTCCAACACTCTAAGGTATGTCTAAACATCATGAAATCATCCATAACATGAGATCATGAATCTTGAATCTATAATTCAATTCAAGGAAAGTTAAAATCAAAGTCAAGAGAAGTTAGAGTCAAATCAAGAGAAGTTCTTAGAGTTTTCCAAAAGTCTTTTCCAAATATTTTAACTTTGTTTTAAGACTTAAAGTTCAAGTTTAGTAAAAAGTAAAGAGTAAAGATTGAAGTTCATTTCTCCAAAGAAGTATATGGGGATTATGTATTCCCAAAGAGTTTAAAATGTTTTCACATTTAAACAAAAAAGGAAACCTTGATTTTCAAAGAGCCTTTGAGCTAGTTTTCAGTAAAGAGTAAACGCTTTCACAATTAAGCAAGAGGGGAAACTTTGATTTTCAAGATAGCCTTTGAGCTAAGTTTTTGAGCAATTGTATCAAATCACAGAAAAAAGTATGTTTTTAAACATAAGAGCTAGTATCATATTTTGGGAGTAGTATTGAACACCGATATGGGGGAGAGTTCAGACAACTCACAGCCCCCATAAACCATGTAGCCATCATGGGTAGAAAATGGTTATACTTTTTAGATGATTCCTTTAGTGCTTTTTAGCATAGACTAATGGATCCACTTAGTAGTTCATGTTCTATACCCTCAGCAAGGTATAAGACTTCCCTGGCAGCATGAGGCAAAACGTTGTATCATCACAATAGCTCTTACGTGATGGTTGTCGATTAGAAAAACTCCCACAAAAGTAATTGTATTCTTATATACACAATTTATTTGTATCTTTACATACATTTTAGAGTTATATTGTATCTTTGTATACATACAGAGTTGACATCCATGTTTTAAATAGATTTTCTTTATATTGCACTTGTTTTAAACTACTTTATATTAAAATGAGTTAAGTTGAGTTGAGTTGAGTTTAGCCCAGGTATGTTCTTTCAGTTCCTTTCAAGCTTATGTCTTGTTTTAGATTTCCCCTCGCATACTCGTACATTCAATGTAGTGATACCATTTGGCTTGGATCTTCTTATGATGCAGACACATGTAACCAGGATCAACATCCAGCACATCGTTGATCCAGTTGAGCACTTAGAGTTTTGTGATGAGTCTCTTTGCTTTTCGGAGGATCCCTTTTATTGCTTTCAGTATTATTATTAGTTCATTAGGATGTCGTGGGTCTTGTTCCGACATCCATCTCAGTTGTTTAGAGGCTACATAGACAGTCAGAGTTAGTTCTTTAGTCTTTTCATATCATTATCTTATGTGGAGACTTGAGTTTGCCTTATGGGCTAGTTGAATGTTTTCTTTATAACATTCTAAGTTTTATATGTGTTATCTTTGATAAGTTAAGTTTTCCACTAAGTAAGTAAGTCAGGCCAAGGGTTCGCTTGGGGCCATCAATGGTTCTCGTGTGCCAGTCCCGCCCAGGGTGTAGGCTCGGGGCGTGACATCATATTTGTATGCTATAGTTATAGTTTGTATAATTGCGTTCCATAGCAAATTTTATGTTTGCTTGGAGCATCAGATTTGTATAAATCGCAGGCAGGTATTCGTTTGTATAAAAGCGCAACAATTGTATATGTATATCGGTTAGATAATTGTATATATGTAACTACTATTTATATGTATCAATGATTGTGTTTGTATATCTGCATAAAATTTGAATTTGTATACAATTGAATCGAAATAAAACATTTGTCTATCAAATCTCTCTCTCTCTCTCGCTTTATACAACACAAATTATACATTGTAATTTGTATAATTTGTGTTTGTATAAAGCGAGAAAGAGAGAAAGGAAAAAGAGAACTGATAGGGTAAGATCTGTATTTGTATAATTATAAGTGTATAGGATGAAAATATATATATTTGTATTTGTATTTGTATATACAGTTTTCTCTCGCATTATACAAACACATACAATTTATACATTTGTGTTTGTAAAAAAGTGAGAGAGTTGAGGGAGAGTGGCTCGCAAAATTTCTGATCAGGAGAGAGGCGAATGACAAGTATTTTCTACGGATTATAATTACATGAAACTATGGTTATAGCATTTAATTTGAATTAATAGTTTGTTATTTTATACAATTTTCCCAAGGAAAATGAGTTGGAAAGACCGGTTTATGCATATTGAAGAAAAATATTTGTCCTCTTCTTGTTCTAGAATTTAAGTTTCTCATCCCTATTCTTATCTCTATCATTAGTTACTTGTTATTTTCATATTTCCATTATAATTCAATAGTTTGAATATTACAATTATGATTCTAAAATTGAAATCGCATTTCAATTCTCTTATCAATATCGTAAACAATTCAGATTTGTTACATTTTACTCATATCTTTATTACTGGTGTAATAATAGAAGAGCATGAATGCATGATGATGTAACAAGTATGGGCATCATTATTTCCCAAAATTATTGTTTTTTTTCTGAAAAAGAGAAAAAGCTATGAGAGTACTTCCATTTAACGCATGCATATTGCCCAATCCTATTGTGAAAAATGGCATTATGATTGATGAAAAAAAACAATTTCAATGGTTATAGTTGGAGCACTCTGCACTTTCTCTTTTAATCTTTAGACAAGTTGTTAGAGGGTGGGCCAATTACAACAACGATTGCTTCTACGAGAGTGAAGTGTATCCTTAGATATAAAAAAAAATCTCCTATATTAGTATAAAAATTACATTTCGTGTTCAATTTGGGTACGTATTTTAAATTTTCACAATTCTTTCAATTAATGTGAGGAAGTATTAAATTTAGTCATAATTTTTTTTTTGGAGAAATTACGATGGTTTTCGAATCTTTAATTTGAAAATTAGGAAATTGACAATTCACGTTGTAGAGATTTGAGACAATATATATATAGGAACATATATAAAATAAATGTGGTAGGAATCATTGCAGAACAAAGCATGAAGATAAAAGGATAAGGTAGGAGGAGTTGGTCACGTAATTATCTAACTAAGACTAGTTTGGAGGAATTGTTGATCACATCATCATCTTAATTATTAGTTTGAAGGAATGAGACAAAATCAACATTATTAGTGACTCAGTGTTGATACTTCACAAAATTATCCGACAATTATGAATACTTTGCATGATCAACAATTTTTTATTGAAACAAGGTGCTCGACTACTCGCATGTCAAATGGTAAGCACCCCTTATTCTCAATTTTATTATTGTAAGTTTTCCTTATGTCAGTTATTTTTTAGCTACAAAAAAACTCCCAACCAAATAAAAAGATGAAAATTATTGAAAATTAAAGACTTTAACCTAACTTTGGGAGCCCTAAAATGGACGGTATGCTTTTTGGTTAGCTAGTTTGCTTTTTTACTTAATCTTATGTAATGTAAAGAGACATTGTAGGTGGCCGTGGAATGAAATTGGTTCTTGCAATCTTTATCATAATTTTCATTTTTATCCGTTTCTAAACTCTATTTTATTTTAAAATATTTTTTTTTAAAAAACTATGGAACTGAAGCCCCCTAACGTGGAGGTTTACACCTCGCAAATCTGTTTTAAAATCATAGTTCAAACAAGGCAATTTTTGTATTATTTTTTTGTATATCACAAATTACAGTTGAATATAAAATACACAAAAATGAATAAATAAATTTTCAGGCTAAGACTTGAATATCTCATTCTCTTTAAGGATTATAGAGTATAACTCTTAACTTATTTCCTCCAATTAAATATAACAATTCAACTATGTCGTATAACTCAAATAACTCTAGAATAATTGAAGCATCCAAAATTTCACCAAAAGAACAACTTCCTTCCATAAATTAAATAACAAAATAATGGAATCATAGTATTGTAGATCATGAGTTGATGGTGGATAATTAGTGAATGATTATGCTATTAGTAAATATATGAATTACACAACGAATAATTGACTATTTTCATGTGAATTTATACCACTACAGTAACACACTTCAGTATTATTATAATTTACTATACTCCAACAATTTCTTATTACTAGGGCGGATCTAGGTGGGGGTTCATGATTCGGACAAACCCAGTAGCTTTTCCGTACTCTATATTTTTACCAAAAATATAAGTAATAACTTGTGAACCCCTAACAAAATTAATTGACAACTCAATGTTAAGGAAAAGGAAGGAAATTTAGAACCCAAACTCCTAATACTGACTCCGCCTCTACATCGGAGAGTAACTTTTAGAAGGTCAACTTGATTGTGAAAGTCAAGTAACTCAAAATGGACTTAGGTATATATATAGGTGGGCTACATGAAGAGAGTGGGGTTTGAGGTTGAAGTGGAGTTGGAGGCCTACTTTAGTGGCTGTATTGCCCATATTGAAAGTTGCTCCTCCCAATTTGCACGATAAGACGTGTACCTTTCTTCTCTTACACGCGAATTCAATTTGATTCAACATATATATGATTGCAACACTCAAATTAATGCAATCATAAAAGTTTATGAATTCGATCGAACTTGTATCTTAATTTTTACTTCTTTCCCTAATTGATTCTGTAATTCTTTCGTCTAAAAATTTGAATAGTTAAAAAGAACGTGTTTAGAAAATTTAATTATGTTTGCAATCAAAGAATCATTTATCAACCATCTTTCTCCTTGCCCAATTTGCAAGGATAAGTGAGATTTACACTTTGAATAATGTCCATCCGTTTCTTCTGATCTTTCGCTTTGAGGTCACGTTTATTTGACTAATAATCTTCTAATGAGATTATGACTAATTTGGCTTCTAATTTGTTTTGTCATTATACGTTTGGAACTATTTGTGCATGAATGCAATGTGTCACGTTAATATAAATCGGTATTATTGCTGTTGTTGTCGTTATTTTTTTTATCTGGAATGTAGCTTAATGTACACTAAAGTGGTTATACTTACTGGCCGTTAGCTTTGGTCCGAAATGAATACTAATTACTCTATTCAATACTTGTCATGTCTGACACCTTTTGCAGTCAATTTTAATTAGTATTTTAAATAAACCTTTTATATTAATATAAGAAAGAATAGTAACTTATAATATCTTTTGTATAGTTTTAAAATATTTAAATTGTAATTTTAAGTATTAAATAAGACTAATCTTAATTAAGCTCTGAAGAGTAGTCATCGACTCTTGAGAAGTAACTAATATGAGACACGTCATAAAGTATTTTGTATTCCTTCTGTTTCATTTTACTTGACTCCTATATTAAAAATAGATTTTTAATTATGCTTGTCTATTTTAACAAATTAAGAGAGTTAGTATCATTTTTTTCTCACACTACCCTTAATTATAATAACTATATACATAAAATTAGTTTAGTAGTAAAATATAACTCTAATACTAAATTTATTTAAAAGTGTGTTAGGTCAACTTGTATCAAGTAATATAAAACTGAGGACGTTGTAGTTTTTTTGTTTTGAAATGTTAAAATTGATAAATTATGAAGAAAACATATTGATGTAGGGCATCAACTTAATTAACCTTATAAAACGTAAAGACAGAGGGAAAAAAATATCCTCGTTAAATATGTGTGTTATAAGCTTTAAGAAACAATTTTGATTGAGAATATTGTTGTTAATTAAACCTAATGTTATACAATATTTTAGGGTGCCTGGATTGTATAGTTAGATTTTTTACCCTTAAATTTATCAACTGAAGGATCTAGGTTAAGTTGGTGTTTTATTTCATTAGCCTTTTGTTAAATCTATTATAACGTTTTTCATTGAAATCAATTACACAATTAAGCAATCGTTTTATAGTAATCTCACTATTCAGATACTCATTCATATTCCGTAAACCTTTTGTGTTTTGAAAAATTAGAAGTAGAGTTAACACCTCTGACCTATCCAAATCCTAGGTCAAGAGAAGCCATAATTGACTAAAATTTGAACTAATGAAGTTGGGACCATAATTCACTTTTTGCAGCTGTCACTTTTGGCCTAATTAACGTACGTAACCTTTTACATGAACAAGTAGCTAAAATAGTACATACATATGCTTCAACAGATTTAGTCTCTATCCCTCTCATTTTCTTCCAGCCATCTCTCAATGAAGATGCATGTTATGAGTGAATTTTGGTTCTAATTTTTGGAGAAAGACGTTTGGGAAACTTTTTTTTCCCAAAAGATATTTTAAAACCAAACTCAAAGAAAGAAGAACTACAATTTTATTTTATTTTTGGCAGAAAATCTTAACGTAAAGGCCATTTAACTAATTAAAATTAGTTTTTCATATTCTTAAAATTGAAATATTTTGTTTTTGGATAAAATGGATTTCTCTCTCTTGATGTATGTTGATTTATTTTAAATAATAAATGAAGTAATTCTTATTTTGCAAAAAATCTTGTTGATTTTTTTTTCTTTTCAAAAGACACTATTCAATATGGAATCTTTTCCTTAGGCATCATAAGCAAAGTTTTAGGTAAAACTACCTTATTATACATATATATATATATATATATATATATATATCTAATTATATCTATACTTTCAAATAATTATGTATCTTAACACTAATTAAAAGTTTCCTATCATATATTGTGGAAGATACACATGAATACATGTATTTTTGTTACCAGATACACTAAAATAGGGAGATAGGTGAGCGAGATAGTCATGTATCCCATATACATAGGAGACTGATGAGCAAGATGAGAAGGGAAGCAAGGCATGTGAGAGATATTTGTTATGTATCTAAGATACATGCGTATCCACTTGGTTATAGTATATCTAGAACAAATTACACATAGTTTTGACCCATGTATACTGAGATACATGTATCTGGACGGACCAAAATCTGTCATGATTCGTAACATTGCAAATTAGGATGTAGGGATAATTGTACATAATGGCAAACTTTTAATGCAAAATAAATACAGTAGCTACCGTTTCATTTATTTCCTTTAAGGAGCAAAGTTTCGGTCAGTTTGCTATTTAATGGCCCCACCGAATTGTATAAGTAAAAAAAAAATTCACGTTATTCTCTTCCTTTTATACAATATCTTCTTCTCGTTTATATCTTTTTTTTCCTTCAATTTCTCCCAAATTTTCTCCCCAAAATTAGTTTGAAATTTCAAATCTCCACCAGCATCGCGGTTTCAAAATCCATTCAAAAATTTCAGGTACCGCCAAAACTTATCTCAATCGATTACTTTTAATTTTTGTCTATTTTTTTTCAATTTTTTCAAGCTATTTTTCACATCAGTTCATAATCCATACAGAGTTTTCCTTCAAACAATGGATGCCCAATCTCCATCTAAAAGATTCACAAGAGGTATACCCTTGCATGTCGAAAATAGTGTTGAACGCCCATCTTTTTCCTTGGGTTTAACTCAGGATTTTGGGGAGGTTTCAGGTTCAATGTCCAAATCCAACACAATGCAAGAGATCAAATCCAAATTGAAAAATAACCCAATCAGATTGGAGGGAATGAGTGCGAAATCGAAGCAATCCAACATCAAAATTGTGGAGGGAGGTAAGAAAGATCAGTCTGCTGCTGGGTCAAGTAAAAAAAGGAAAGAAAAAACAACTAATTATACAGAAGAGAATGCAAAAAGAAAGAAAGTTGTTGTTTCTGGCTTATTGGAGCATGATGAGGTATTTGTACAATCATTATTTTTGTATATGTTACGATTATATATTTTTCTTATATTTTCTGTGTTGATTCATGTCTTATAACTGTTTGTTTATACAGTTTTATATAGTCACTATGTTAATATCCAAAGTTAAGTGTATAAAATAGAACTATTTAACTATACATACAAGGTAAACAACTATACATTTGAAATTTGTTGTATAATGTATAATATATATACATTATAAACATTTATACAGTTTTGTGCATTGTTTTATGTATAAATTTTTTTCATTGTATAAGGATCCTATCACCAATTCAACAAACTTATACACATACATAAATGGTTTGTATTTCACTATATATACAATGTAAACAATTATGCATTTGAATTTATTTGTATAAGTATAATATCAATAGTTATTGTGTTCGTAGAGGTACAACAATTTATCTATATATACAATATAAACATTTATACAGTTGAAATTAGTTTGTATAATGTATTTTTTTTATAAAACTTGCATATGTTATTTTCATTTAAAAGCTATTTCATACATTTTGATATCTGTACTTGTGTCTTAATTATGTATACGTGTGTATTTTTAGTAAAATTATATATGCATTTTTTCAGGCTGTTAAGTTTTTAGGAAAAAGAGAACCAACACGCATACCTCACATGCAGTGTTACACAAATATTGAAGTAATGAAAGTGTTAGCTACAAAGCTTACTATTTCACAGTATAAAGAATTTTGTGGAACAACATGTTTTGCCCAATTATCTAGCATTCGTAGGTGTCATGTTCAAGCACAACTGATTAGGTGCATGTTTTTGAGAGAAATTGAGGGTAGCTCAAAAGATGCAATCCTGATACATGTGAATGGCACCACTTTGCGATTCACAATTCGTGACTTTGCTATAATATCTGGGTTAAAATGTTCAGACAATGAGAAGGATTTTGTCTTTAATACCGAAGAACCAAACAGAATTATTCTTCAGTATTTTGGAGTCGAAA
>JAJOOD010010823.1:0-14700 GCA_029582525.1 Solanum tacnaense
CACTTCCCCACTAGAAATACTTTTTTCCCACAAAAGTTAAACTTTCCCTCAACTTTCAAACTTACACTCATGTGATAAAAAAAATTAAATTAAAATTTCTAACTTTAACCCTAATACTAATCCCTATGGCAATTGGCAAATCAAAGCACTACTGAATTCTGATTCACTGTACCATACAAAGAAAATATGTTATGTGCATCGTTATATTCTTCCAATATATGAACTACTATCTTCGATCAGTACAAGAACAAATATAATCCTTTTTTATTTTTAAAATAATTTAATTATTTTGTAAACCAAATATATTTATTATTCGATTAAACACTATTTTTGAATTGACTGGAAAAAGTATACTATATGCCAAATCCAAGTCAATGTAAGCTGCTAGTTTTGTTTTAAATAGGTAAACTAATATATTAAACATTAACTTAATTTCATTTGTCATTTTGTCGAAAGTACATAAAGTTATTGATAGTTAATTGTTGGACTGAATATTCTCTTAGCTGAACAGGAAGGGTATCTATGTTAGGTCATTTAATTTCCAGCTGCGAGTTCGAAACCTAAAAATATTAGTCTAATTAAGCAGTTTGTCATTGTTTATAAACCCAATTAGATTGCGTATCAACAAATCTATTAAGAAATATTTGTTCCAATATTTTATAGACAGGTGGACCGGTATGGCTAGAAATTGGTACTCTCCCTTTGTACCATATTAATGGATAATTATAATAAAAATATTTGTCGCATATTAGTTATCCACCTTAATAAATTAAGAAAACATTAATTAAATTTTTTTCTATATTACCTTTGCAATTAATTCTTTTTAAAATGTTCACATTTGATTGTTTCCCAAGAAGTTTTTTAAGGAGTGAATTAGTAAAATTATCTTTTTATTTATGAATTTTTTAAGTACTTATAAAATAAAAAATAACCAACTAATTTGAGATGGAGGGAGTATATATTATCTAAAAACTATTAACGTGTGTGGGGCAAGATTGTCAATGTTACAAATTACAACTGCCTTCATTTGATGAATATTAATTATTATTGGTATATAATCTTTTTTTTTAAGTTTACATTCGATGATTTCCAAAAATGAAATATTTTGATTGTGGTTTTTTAATTACTGTAGGATTATATTATGTGTCGACGATTTGTACAATTCATGGATTTTTTTAGTCAAGAAGTTTAACTTTTATGGATAATATTATTATTATTATTATTATTTTACATTTATACGTTCTAAAAATATGAGAACACTTTAAAGGGTTATTTCATATTTGGTTGATAGATGAGATAGGTAAGTATATCTCATGATATTATTTTATCTCACATTTTATATGAGATAACTTATTCCATTATTTAAACTGAAATGATGGGATAGAATAATTCTGGTACTAAATAATACTCCATTTGCCCTAATTTATATGATGTTGTTTGTTTGATATGGAATTTAAGAAGTAAATACTTTTGAACTTGTTCTAAAATAAGTCATGAATGTGTGTGCCACTATAAATCATCTTATATAGGATAATTTTTTATTTTTTTTAAAGTGAAGTTATTACTAAATATAAAAATATCTTATTCTTTTTTGGGAAAAGGGTCAAATATGCCCCTAAACTATTCGAAAATGTCTAGATATACCCCCGTTTGAAGTTTGGCTCACTCGTGCCCTCACCGTCCAACTTTTGGCATAGATATGCCCTTATAGGCGTTAGTTGGTTTGGTGGAAATATCCAGCTCATTTTTCATTTATTTAAATGACAAATGGAATTGCCACATCCTTTTTAAATTAACACATGGCATTTATATTAAAAATAAATAAATTAAAACACCTCTTCTAAACAACCTATCTGACCCATAAATTAACCCCTTTAACCCGTTCGTATATGCCATCCCTTCTTCATTACTCCTATCGGTTTAATTTCAAAATCGTGGCGCTAGGGTTCTTGAGAGCCCTCATTAGCCCCATCGATTTCATTTCAAGAATCTCTCATGACAATAGGAAGAGTGTTCTAGTCATCTTCCACCATTCAAGTTTTAAAAATATGAGTCGGTCGATGATAAACTGTCAATGTGGTATTGCAACGAGGATTTTCATGGCTTTCACTCCAACGAATGTTGGAAGATGCTTTTATAAGTGTTCTAAGCCTAATGTAAATTTATCATACAATTTCATTAATTTTCATATTTTCGATCATAATTGATTTCAAGTTCATAATTGTGCAGGGTTATAAATGTGATTATTGGAAATGGGTTGATGATTCGCTCCATCCTAGAGTTGCAAATCTCATCCACAATTTAAAGAAAGAAAACGATAATCTTCCTCGTGAAAAGAAAGCTTTGGAGACGAGATAGTGGGTTAATTTATACGAACGGGTTTAATGAAATCGATGGGGGTAATGAAGAAGGAATGACATATACGAACGGGTTAAAGGGGTTAATTTACGGGTCGGATAGGTTGTTTAAAAGAGGTGTTTCATTTTATTTTTTTAAATATAAATGCCATGTGTTAATTTAAAAAGGACGTGTCAATTCCATTTGTCATTTAAAGAAATGAAAAATGAGCTGGATATTTCCAGCAAACCAACTAACGCCTATAAGGGCATATCTATGCCAAAAGTTGGACGGCGAGGGAACGAGTGAGCCAAACTTCAAATAGGGTATATTTATATATTTTCGAATAATTTAGGGACATATTTGACCTTTTTCTCTTCTTTTTATTAGATTGATAAAAAAAAAATCACAAATATTGAGAATATAAGCAATATAAAATAATAAAATAATACTTAGTAGAATTATATCCTTATCAGCTGACCAAACGATCGAAGAACCAAAAAGTTCAGATTTACATAGCCCAATATCAAAGGAGCCGAAGGCCCAAACAAAAAGTAATAACATCTCATAAGATGACACGTGTCAGCTATTCCCCGCTCCGAATGAAAAAAATATCAGAAAGAGTATTTGATTGTACAAAGATAGAAATTGAACGGTGTAGTTTTCATAATTCCCCAAAATCACCCGCCAGACATGGCTGTTGTTCAAATTCCCAGCTCTCTCTGCACTTCAATTCGTGGTAATTCTATTATCAATTTCTTCCCCCCCCCCTTTTTTTTTTATTCTTAAACTAATTTAACAAAAACTTATGTATTCTATTTGCAGATGTTGTTATGTCAAACCCAGTAAGCATTTCTTCTATTAAGGGCTCAACTCGTACTCAATTTGGGACTACTTTTGCAACTGGTTCTCCACTCTGTAAGCCTACTTTTCCTCTTTTTGTTGAATAATTAATTGGTGCATTCAATGGCGGATTTAGGATTTTCATTTTTGTGTTGTATAATTCTGCTCTTTGTTTTATTCTATCTAACAGACAATTTTATGCTGATATATATGTTACTTAGGTCTTAGTCTACTATATATGTTGTCATTTCCTTTATTTGCTATCAGCTTTTGTCTATACTTACCCATGGAGCTACCCCTTCTATCATGACTATTTGTGAATTTCATGTGCTTTTAAAAGAAGAGGTCTGGAAATTAGCATCAGTGGCGGAGCCACATGTAGGTAAGGGGTGTCGGTCGGAAAATTACATTGTGTAGTTAGAATGAAAATATTTTTTTTATGTATATATATTACATATTGAAACTCCTTAGCTTCTATACGATTTGATTTCTTTATATTTTGACACCCCTTAGGTGAAATTCTAGCTCCGTCATTGATTAGCATGTGAGGGATTTCATTAAGTAGATTATAAGCATTAAGCGAATCTAACATAAATTCTATAAAGACATTAAGAAGTGGAACTTTTGACTCTCGCAAATATGTGTAAACAAATCGTTCATCAGTAAACACATACCTGAATCTAATATGATTCTTGTGTGGGTGATCAACTCTGATATCTTTACATGGTGATGGTTTCGGGGAGGGGTTCCTCCCCTTTTTCTTTCAGTTGACATTTATAGAGGACATTGTTCTTCCTTAAGGTAGAAAGTGGACTAGTTTCCGTGAAAGTCTTTTGTATGGCGTTCCATCATATGAGAATTTACTTAAACCATTTAATTAGAGAGGCTGCTCTACCTTTGATCAATTATATGTTGGTCTCAATATTATTTAAATTAATTACAACTTAATTACCAAATAGATAAGTGCAACTAATCACGTCGGTCACACCTTAATAGCACACTGGGAAGAATACAGGTACCTTTCTTCTTGGTGAACGTTCGAGCCTAATGCTTGTATGTTTTTTTCTTTCTTTTATATATATATTGAATGGTGTGGGTTGGGGGAGTGGTTTATTCATGCTATGCAAAATGTGGAGCCATTACAGTGTCTTTTAAATTTGCAAGTCCCTGTGCTAGTGGTTAGGAACTGATCCTCAGTATTTACAGTGATCAGGAACAGTTTCTCTCGGATAAAAGCTATGCCAAGTAGAGCAGCATCACTTTCCATACGATGTGAGCAGAGTAGCAAGGAAGAAGGTAATTTGGACGTATGGCTTGGTCGATCTGCCATGGTTGGTTTTGCAGCTGCTATTAGTGTAGAAATAGCCACAGGCAAAGGGCTTCTGGAGGTAGGTCATTTACTCTCATGTTTTTATTAATGTGTACTATATATTGTACAACAGATTGGATTCATAACATGTCTTTCGGTGGAACATGTTAAAGCATACCTGTTACTTTGATATAATCATATCTTACCAAATTACAACTTATCCTAATCTCAGACATCGGTGGATTGGAACCCCACTTAACATGATGTTTTATATACCTCATGAAATTGTTTCTAGTTCTGTTCATCCAAGTGGGAAAAAAAAAAGAAAGCTTCCCTCGTGCATCTACATATATTGGACTGTCATGTTGCGAAAATTGAAAGAATTAGAGTATAGGCAAACACCACCGCTATAGTAACTGAGTTCAGCAGACAGCACATAGATTGTGATTTTGAATGTTCAGTAGTCTATCTGTATATCGGAGTTTGCTTTATCTGTCTTCTTTTTCATTATTCTGTCATAAACATTATGATTTTATCCATCATATAACTGTTTGAAAAACTACATGAATTAGTAATTAAACTTGTACTGTTCTTTTCAGAATTTTGGGGTCTCAGGGCCCTTACCCACAGTAGCATTGGCAGTCACTGCATTGGTGGGCGTTCTGACCGCTGTCTTCATCTTCCAGTCTGCGTCAAAGAACTGATTATTTTCTTTTCTCTTCTTGTTTATGTATCTAAAGAGTGATATTGATGCATCCTTATTCATCTAAACAAATATTATCAATTTGTCAATAGAAACTCTATTCACTGCTGAATTTTCCCTTCCTTAAACCTTGTAAAAAATAGTTTACAGTTCATCCCAAGATAGATCAACAGATGCTGTTTTCAACTAACATTTTCATATCAAATGTACAAAAACATTACGCGATTTCACTCCTTCCTATATGCCCAAGCTTTGGTGCGCGCAAAGTTATAATATCCATATTGATAGGAAGTACTAGGTAGCAGGTATCTATGAAATGGTTCATGTACACAAGCTGACCTAGATATTATCGCGATTTAACAAAGAGAAACTCCCATATTGAATTTCATCAAAAAGAAGTACATATCGATTCTTTGTTGTGTTAGCTTTTGAGAAAGTCTTTTTAGAAAAGTGCAGCTCACTTTGCATATTATATTTCGATTCCTCTATTTTGCGAGGAAATTAATCTCTATCTTTTAGAATTAGTTTATTTTAAGTATAGTAAGATCATATACAAATAAAATATTTTAATTTGCGAAAGCCCAAAAGAGAGAAAAAAAAAGGCAACGATGGAGTCTTGATTACTCAAGTAGTGAATTGATCAACCCATCTTTTTGACCATTAAAGTAAATCAATGCACCTCTTTGGTATTATTCCAACAGCTCAATTTAAGCAACTCTTTTTTGCCTTTCTCACTAACGGTACTTAACAACAAAGAAATCTCACAACAGTTAACTCCGGGAGGAAATAATGTTTTACGGCCACTTACAAATTAGATTAAAAAAATGACCTTTTCAGATTTCTCATTTGTAAAAATAAAGATCTCATATAAAAAAGACATAAAAGTAAAAACAAGTTTATAAAGGACTACAAAATCAAAATTCTGGGATATCTCACCATAAAAAAGCAATCATATAAATAAATAATTTAAGTTCGCCGACGAATAAGTGAATTGCGCAATTTAACCTGCTATGTTAGACGGATAGACATTCAAGACTAATTTGAAGTTAGATTCAAAACTCTAGTCGTTTTAATTTTTTGGTTGCTCCATTAATAGTATCGTATATTTTTTTATACCAAAATAATTTGAACATATTTAATGAACTTCATAACATAAATACAAGATTCTAAATCAAAATTATTAAGTTCGATTGAACATATAAGAAGAACACTATATCATATTTTTTGGTTCATGCCTTAATAACCCTACAGATTTAGTCAGGGCTCCAATGCGAACTTCAAATAGCGGGTGAAAAAAAAAACTCTACTATTATTGAAAAACTCAAATAAATACACTGTTGATCAATTTGTCAAACTTACAAACACTTTCACCAATTACAACACAACGGTTCTTCTCATCTTTATGGAGCAAAAATCTTTCCAAGTCAAAAGAAGAACAAATTAAAGAGAACTAAACAGCTTTTTATAGCTTTTCTTGGTCCCAACATAATGATTAGTAATGTGAATAACCTGGTACTTTATCAAGCACATGAAGGGCATCTTTCATTGTAGGCCTTTTTTGTGGATTCAATGATGCACAACTAAAACCTAACTTAAACAATGACACCGTGGTCTCTTCCCTGCTCTCCACGTCAGCTCTAATCGCCACGTCAGCCATCCTTAAAACCAGGTCCACATCATCCGATACTGAACCGGTGGTCCACTGGCTCAACTCCCGGTCCGAGAATACTTTCCCGGTTAAAAGCTCAAGCAACACAATCCCAAATGAGTAAACATCCCACTTAGGACTAGGTTTGAGACTCTCCAACGACTCCGGGGCGTGGTAGGGGGACGTGCACCCTACCACGAACCCGGCTGGGGCAATGTAAGGACTTCCATGAACCGGTTGATCATTTAAACCGTCCCGGGAGGAGGATGTGGACCGCTTACTACCGAAATGCCGGCCCGAATTGTCCGGTTTGGAGGTGTTTTTACCATGCATTAGCCCATAAAGCCCAATGTCACTTATTATGGGCTCCATATCTGGTGTTAAGAGAATGTTACTAGGTTTAATATTGCCATGTACTTGTCTCTTCTCGTGGATGTAGGTCAATCCTCTTGCAATTCCTTTTGCTATCTTGAGCCGGACTTCATATGATAAATGGTAAGGAGAGGAACCAACTTTTTCTGAAAAATTTAAACAATAATATTATACTCAGTATAATCTGATCAAACGTGGAGTTTGAAAAAATCAAGTCTCGGGAACGTTTGTGGTACTACAATATTGAGGAGAAGGGGTGCACATGTATTTTGACGTATTATATGTATTGTAGTATAGTTTGGGGACTTTCACGGATTATGACAATGTCACATGGAGGACCATTGGGAGCCTCAAACACAACCACATATGAAGTATAGTATCTGCAAAATTTAGTAACGAAAACCATGCCTATGTGTAGTATATGTACACTAAAACTAAACTACTTTTTTCTAATGACAGACAGTGTACTTAAAAAAGGAGTCGTTTGGTAGTTGATTTAGACGTAAGTTGTATTATCTTTTGGAGTTGTCTGGTTTGTAATTTTAAAATCCTTATAATTAATACATGTATAAGTTACGAGGAAGGCAATGTATTATTTTATACAACATAGAATGTGGAGTAACTAATCACTTAATTAAATAATACCAATTCCTACATGATTAATATATGCATAACTCTAACCAGTTATCAAACGACCCCTTAGTACAGTATTTATTACTACCGCTAAACTATAGGCTTTAATGTTTTTGTTAAGTGACAAATCAGGGAATGTTGCTGCAAATATATCAGTGACATTAAATGTCAAGTACACTTGACTAATCAGAATATTTGGGGGTAATTATGATAAGGACAGAAAAGATTTATCAAAACTATAACTACGATAAGATAATGAAGATGAAAGAAAAGTAACTTACTGTAACCAATATTGGCTAAGCTTCCATTAGTAACATAATCATAGATGACTAATTTCTCATCATCTCCCCAATAGAATCCTCTAACACGAACAAGATTTGGATGCCTTAGCTTGTTAATTCCTTTAATTTGTTGCTCAAAATCCTTCAATTTATCAACACCACTCTCTCCAATTCTCCTAACAGCAAATGCAGTTCCATCTTCTAACACAGCTTTGTAAACTATGCTAGCTCCACTTGACCCCAAAATATAAGCTGAAGCTTTAAGCAAAGTCTCTAGCTCTAATTCTGTTTCACCATCCACCATTACAAATGACCTTTCTGTTTTCTTGTTTTTCTCATTCTTTTGTTCTGTTTCATACTCAATTTGGTCTTCACTTTCTTGGTTTTTGCTGTCATCAGTATCTGAACTTTCTTGATTTATGGTCAAGCATGGCCAACTAGGAAAAATGGTGTCTTTTTCTTTTACAACAAGTATTGATGGTTCTGGTGTTTTGTTGTATTTTTTATCTTTGTCAATTGAGCTTTCTATGGTTGCCTCACTTGCTTTATTCTTCTTCTTCAATTTGTAGACATAAAGAAAGACAATAGCAAGAACACCAACACCAGCTAAGTCACCAACTATGATTCCCATTATGGTACCTGGCTTTAGCCCATGTTGTTGTTGATTCTGAGCTGCAGTTTGAGTTGTTCCATCAGAATCTTGAAGTGGGGTTGAGTTAATTTCTTTTGGAATGGCTGCAATTGCTGGAGGATTAGTGGTTATATTAGGTGGAGATGAAAGTGTTGAAGGGATTGTACAGAGTTTCTTGAGTGGTTTGCCACAAAGATCTGTATTTCCTGCAAAGAATTCTGTTTTCTGGTTTGATAAAGCTAATGACTCTGGGATTTCACCTGTAAAGCTGTTGAAAGAAAGATCAATTGTAGCATTTGTTGGTATTTTCTTGGCAAATTGTGGTGACACTAAACCAGATAACTTGTTTGATGAAAAGTTCAAGTATTTCAAACTATCACCACCAAAATCATCTGGCAATGTTCCATTCAACAAGTTAGAAGAAAGATCCAACACTTCAACAAACTGAAATCCACTTGGTATTGCACCAGAAAATAGGTTTTTACTCAAAGAAACAACTTTTAGATTCTGCAAAGAACTTAGCTTTTGTGGGATATTTCCTACAAATGCATTGACAGAAAGATTTAGAACCTTTAAGCTCTTTAACACTCCAATAGACTCAGTAAGCTCACCAGAAATAGCATTGTTTGACAGTGAAAGAACCTGAAGTTCAGAAGCATTGAGAAGTGAAAGAGGAAGTGTTCCATTCAAGAAATTATTTGAAAGATCAATAGTATGAAGATGTTGAAGAAAGCCTAATTCTTGTGGAACAGAACCAATAAGCTTAGAATTTGGGAGTAGTAAACTAATGACTCTAAACATGTCTGGTGCACAAGTTACACCATTCCATAAACATGGGGTTGCATCATTATAGTCCCAATTATCAAGAACTGATAAAGGGTCATCAAGAACAGAGTATTTGAAAGACAACAAGAGAGTTCCATCTATGTTGAGACCAAATGAAGGACATAAAAGAAGAAATAAAAAGACCCCAAATGACCAGAAAGAATAGTAATGCTCTGAGATAGTCATCATTTCTTGAAGTGATTATTCATGATTACTTTCTATATACATAAGAAGAAAGAGGAAGAGGTAAACCAACTACTGGAGAAGTTGTTTTGGTGACCAAAAAGGCAGCAAGAGATGGAGAATTGTTAAGGCAAAAAAAAGAAAGTGTTGTGGTTCACTCTGCTACATAAATGAAATGATATTGATATTGATATAGGAGTAGTAGTAAAAGGGTACTTGAGTAAGTATGGGAAAACAAAGTGAATGGCTATTATTGTACTACTTTGTTTCTGTCCTCATTCAGTTCTAAATTTAACTTATCTATATACTCATAGTGTAAAATCATGAATCAGTCTTTATTAAAGATAATAACAGTTTCTACGATAATAATATACTCAATATAATTTTATAACTATAATTTGTAGAAAAAAGATAAATTATATGCAACCGTTACTTTTACTTTGATAAAGATTGAAAGATTTATTTATGATAAATCCTAGATTTACCGACTATTTTAGTGAATTTAAGTAGTCTTTTTTTAAAAAAAAATAATTTAAGTAGTCATATACTCATATTTTAGAAAAAGAAAGGAATGAGGGAATCTTTGTGGTTTTGGTAGAGGAAAAAGAGAGGTGTAATTAAAGTCCACCTCCTATTGACTTTTTCCCTACTCCATTTTCATGTTTCCAAATTCCAATGCTACCTTCCTTCCAAATTTTCCTTATGAGTGAACATATCAAGAATACGTAATATATAAACATATTTTTTAACGTGGCTTCAGTTGATATCTATATTTTTTAGTTTTGATTTTGTATAAGTAGATATTTAAATTTATATTTATAAAATTCAATAAATACATACATTCATTCTATGTGACATTCTATTTATTCAATTTTATATAAATTTAAATATTTATTTATACACACTCAAAATTAAAAGACATAGATATCTGTTGAAGCCAAGTTAAAAGATTTATTTATATATTATGCCTTTTTTTTAAAAAAGGCCTCAGGGAATGGGTCACTTATTAAAATCAATCAATTGATACTTCAGTGATAAATATAATAATCAACTTGTTATCATATTTTTAAAATTAGCTGATAGTGTAAAAGGATCTTAACATGATATATAATGTAAATACATAAAATAAAATTTTTTCACTAGTTTCCTCCTCTGATCTGTTTGGAAAACACTGTATAAGTATATATAGTTATGTAATTACTAGAGAAATAGTTACATAATCCAGTAATTTGTTTATCATAACGTAATTATTATATATTTCAGTCATGTCATGTTTGGTAACATAATTATAATTACATAATTTGATATTCTTTTATTTAAATAAAGCTAATAATAAAAATTAATTTAAACTTTTTCATATGAATGTTATATAAGATTTAATGTATGACAAGTATATGTGTATTAAAAGTGATTTTGTTTTAAAGTTATCTAGAAATTATAATATGTAATTACCATCGATTCTTTATTTTCCTCGAGAATTAAAGAGTGTAATTGTTACTCTCAATTTGCTTGGAAATTAACAATGGTTCTCGAGTGCCGATCGTATTCAAAATGTAGACGTGACGATAACTTTCCGAACAGATGCAAGAGTTTTCATGTTTGGTGATTCACTCATATTTTTTTTTATCTTACAAAAGTGAAATGATAAATTATTGCACTAGCTTTTATGAGATGACAATGAGTCACGGAGATGAACTTTATTTGTAGTTGTCTTACGATCAACAGTAAAAAGCATAATGAAGAAAAAGGAAAATTATGGTAAATTTTGTACACATTGGCCCTTCCTTTTGTTTTTTTACTAACATTTAACCCTTTAAAAAGGTAGTCTATTCAGAAAAGACATGAATTCACCGACATGTTCTTACAATGGGTCCATTACAAAAAATAAAATAAAAATCAAAGTAAATAATTTATTTTATCAATATTAATTATTGGTTTTGGTGTCTAATCCTCAACTACTCTACTTTGATAATACCAATACAACTAAAATATAATTTTAGGCCATATATTAAAATATACTTAACAAATATGTTACTACTAAATCATTTGAATTTCAAACATAGGTCAATAAAACAAATGGCTAATGGCTAATCTACTTTTCAAATGTTTGTCAAAATATAGCATCTAAATTACTAAAAAACTAATTGAATTTCAAACGTAGGTTAATAATACAAGTGAGTAATGGCTAATATACTTTAAAATGTTTGTCTTATTTCTTAAATTGGTCAATACCACCCCAGCTCCTTAAGCCAATAAAAACACTAAACTACATGGTCCTTAATTAATTAAAAGTCTATGTTTAGCTTAGTATATTTTGTTACGGTAATGTTCTGTTAGATGTTATTCTTATGTAATTTAGTGAAGCATTGAAATTCTTTAAAGTTATTAATCCAAGAAAGGTTACTGAATAAAACTCTAGTATATAAAACAAATCAATTTTGAATTGAATTAATTCATCAACTAGATGCCAAAAAGAAAATGAACATTAAATTTGAACCCATTTGACATTTTGATTAGTCTTTGACCAGCTGTGGATTATAATCAATTTTGAGTTTTTGACCCTTTTAACATTAATAAAACCAAATATCCATTCAACTACCCAACTTTAGCTGACTTAGATATTTCATATGATCGATGTAAGCTGCTCATTTATTACATCTTATATGTACTGATGACAACTTGTTAGTACATGTTACTTTATTTTATGATCTCATCTCATTTATTATGGACGGCTATCATAATTATTTTTAAAATTACGTAATATTATAATTATTTTGGATATAGGTAATTCGGAACAGGGCGTACATAGGAGGGGATAACTGGGTTCACGTGAATCTATGCTCTTCTCCCGAAGTCATGCATAAAAGTATTATATTTTTTATTTAAAAAAAATATAAATGTGTGAACTCATACTCGAAATATCATATAATGCGATGGCGATTGGGTGCACCTCTCTAAATGAGGTTAGAAACAATTTTTCTTTCTAAAATTGGATAATACCTCTCTAATTGGTTATTGATAGCACTTTTTTGGAGTTATAATATATATATATATATATATATATATATATATATATATATATATAACCCATTGATTTTTTAATTTTGAACCTATAATTTTAAAATTTTAATTATTTTTAATGACAAGAACTTAAATGTTAAATTGATCAAATTTGTGTTCTAGATACATTTTTTTTATGATATAGCACCCATTATATGCATCATTGGTGTATATGCGTATTACTTATTTTGTTGACTTTATAGCTATTCTTGATAGAAAGTTGCACATATTATATCTCAGGAGAATGTTTTTTGTCTTATTTTAGTATTGGTCGGCATCACTAATTCATTAACCAAACAAAGATACTAAACTGCATGTTCCTATTATTATTATTATACTTAAAATCTATATTTAACTTAAATTACCGACATGGCAGACTTAGTTATGGTAACGTTGTGTTTGGCACACTAGACCATTTTCACGGTTTCCTTTGTTTTGTTATAAACGTTATTTTTATGTAATTTTCTGAAACATTGGAATTCGATCATTAAAGTTATATATCGAAGAAAGGTTGTTCAATAATAAGTCCAATATATAAAACAATCATTTTAAAGTTGAATTCAAACATAAACCAAAAGATCAATGAGCATAGAAGACGAATGACATCTTTTTATTTTTAACTAAAGATCTAAATATGAATTTAGATATGAGTTTACTATTGATTTATATATTTTCAATCTTACACAATATCGTCTAATATTCGATAATAAATTACAAATCTTAGACCTTGATTTAATTTATTTTTTTAAAAAGGATTTTTAGTTGCTTAAAGGGAATCTTTAGATCGTGATCTTATATTTTTTCTTAATTTTTTTTTATTTTGTTCAAGAAAAATCTTTAAATCTAAGCTAAAAAATTCATAAATTACAAAAAATGATAATTAAAAATGATCATTTAAGTCCTTAAAACAGTTAAACTCACCAAGCTACGTTAGCAGTGATAAATCTAAGATAAGGATTTGTGATACATCTAGTTCACTTTTTCCATGTGAGTGAAAAAAAGATGGTGGAGAGAGAATAATGATAATTTTTTCGTGATATTTAAATTCGAGATTTCTGATATAAAAGAATTGTACTATATTTTTATCAAATATTGATTTATACCATGTTTAAAATAAAAAAAAGTGCATTAAGTGTATATATATATATGGGGATTATCCAATTTCTCTACATGTTATACAAGAAAAGCACATACACTTATTAGTAAATTTTAACAAAACTAGCACTACAAAATGGGTTGCAAAGGTGTAACAATCAATTTTATGGCTCATTTGTTGTTTTGACCTGAATATTTTATTAAAAGATAAAAGGAAAATCGTGAACAATTTTTTTTTATAATTTATATAAAATAAATTGAAAAGATTATGTGTTATTATGAGATTTCTATGTGAAAATTTTTTTAAAAATATATTGGTTGTATAAATAAAAATATTTATTAAAATATATTTATAATCTTCTGAAAAACAGTATGGAGCTTTGCTAAAACATTGCTTTGTAGCTACTGAGTAATTTTCGAACAAAACTAGCTATGCAAACTTTACTCTTGCCGGCGGCTCGCCCCGGCATCGGAAGTGCGCCATTATTTCCTCCACCGGCCGGAAAACCATGGCGGTGTAGCTTCCTCCGATGCTCAAATACCCTAATTTCGTCCCCCTCATCGTTACCTTTTTCCCCTTTGAAAACAGAGCCTCTTAGTTCGCCTCTATTCAGACTCATCACCAAAAGGAACAGAATCTTGGCTTCTGCTCCCGTTTCTTCACCCTTCACTTCCCCAAATGAAGAGTCTGAAAAAGCTAAGTTAGCTCAGGTACTTCCTATTTCTGCAGTATTTCCAGTTCCCCTTTGTAGCATCTGCAATGTGTACCTAATTGTTAAG
>JAJOOD010010827.1:0-14497 GCA_029582525.1 Solanum tacnaense
GAGCTATTTTATTATAATTTGCTAATTATAATTGTAGAATTCTCAAGCAATTATGGAATAGGAATACAATCTTATTATCATCAAGTGATAGATACTATGTTTGACTACAATCCAATGAAGTCAAATATTGTCAAAAAAGATTCATCTAAAAATTATAATAAGCTAGTGATATATCAGAAACCCTAACACCTTGATGTAGACCTCAGTTACACTAAAAGATCCAATTGATATATAAATTACCTATATATTCCTACTAAATAAAAGAAGAAGAAAAACTAAGACTAATTAAAACAAACACATTGCATTTACTCTAAATCCATCATTTAATTTCCAAGAACCTCCGATGAATTCATGCAGCAGGAGCATAATCATAATTTCCATCATCGTCATCTCCTTCCAAGGATGCCGCGGGAGCATAATCATAGTCTCCATCATCATCATCTCCTTCCAAGGATGCCGCAGGAGCATAGTCATAATCTCCATCATCGTCATCACCTTCTAAGGATGCTGCAAGAGTATAATTATAATTTCCATCTGGACACGATCTTCTCTTTTCGAAACCGATAATCTTGAAAATGGTAGACATTTTATATATATATATATATCTCTTCTTAGAAAATAGAAATATTTAAATATGAGATATTGGATATGTTGTATGATATATCTCTATGACAAGATGTGAAAATTAATGGTATTTGTCTTGTGTATAATGATAGGTTAAGAAATCATTTGCTTATATATAGGTAGGAGCCAAATGTGGACTCTTTTGGACACGTTAGGAAGTGTGTTATGTTACATGAGGAATGTGCATATATAGCCATAAGCTTGGCTCAAAAATTTCACTTTACATGTCATTAAAAAGCTTTTTGAAAGAACAATTTTAGAGAAGAGGGTAAAATTTGTTATTTGATTGTTTTCATGTTTTATTCTGGAATAGCTAGTTTTGATAGTATTATTATACTATATTATATGATATAAAATAATATTATTTTATATTTCGAGATTATTATTCTAATTCCTGATAGTAAAACAAATTTTAGTTAGCGTGGAGAAGTGTGCATGGCATGTGGAAGTGTGTACTATCTATGTGGATGCTTAGTTGGCATGCCACCTAGACAATGTATCACTGCTAGAGAACAAATATATCGACTATAGTCTATATCCAAATATATGGTGATGTTGATATATATCTACTTTGACTATATATTCTAAAATGTCAACATTTTTTTCATTGCATGGATTCCCAAGTATATGAGGTTATTAACTACCCTTTCATTCATAGAGACAATTCAACATGTAATATATGGTATATGTCTTCTTAATTCGAAATATCTAGCGAGAGGTTTATTTATTTTAACGTACTTTTAAAAACAGATCCAATAGAAAAGAGAAGGAATATATAGCTTAGAGGATTAGAGAACGTAATTGCTATGAACCACAATATCGCGGGGATTTGGATCCATTCTCGACCACAAGTGGTTCAAAAGGGAAGTATCTTTCTATTTGGAGTTAGGAAAATCATGCATGATTGAGATATAGTAAATTAGAAGATGTATACCACATGTCAATTAGATATACATCTGGTTTCATAGATATATTCATTCGATATACATCTGGTTTCTATATTAATATATTCATTAATATTTGTAAATACATATATTCATTAATAATTATAAATATGTATTTGTAATCAATTCAGTTACTATTATATATTAATTAGCTTGTAATTGTTATAAGAAATTATAAATTTTAAATTATGAATTAGCACCCTCTTTACAATTGTTTGGAATTGGATTTAAAACGGAATATTCATAAGAGAGTTAATTACTCTCATGTGTTGAGTTTTTGGGAATTAATGCTTATTCGATCGATTCTATCCTGGCTTATTAAGACATGACTTATATTCACAAACACACATTTATATATAGGTCTATTTTTTCAATTAATCTTACCCCGATTTAATAGGAGTAACTTATATATGCAAGTCAAAAAGAATTTATAGCCAATCACATTGAAAAACTTCTTTGATAATCGATGACGGTTGAGGTATAATTTCAGAATATCTATCTGCTCTAGTACAAGCTTGAAGTTCAAAATCAACAAAATAAAAATTGAATGACTATCTATGAAACCAGATGTATATCGAATAGACAAATCTATTTTATAGCTTCTTAGCTCATTATAATATAAATATGTGACCAATTATTATGAAATATGAATACTATTATTACAATATCATTAGTACTATTGAATTTTTTATATATAAATTCATTTTTTTTTTACTACAATCACATCATTGGTGATCTGCCAATTGCCATAGGTTGTTCAAATTAAATGCCTAAAAAAGAAAGATACATCTAATGAAAATTGGTACATAGTACTAAGTAAAAAAACCCAAGCTAATTAAGGTTCTTATACATAGCTAAAATTTGTGTTCTTTTTGTAACTGTTTGGACCAAGATCAACTAAAAGAATTATAAATTCATGCAGCAGGAGCATAATCATAGTCTCCATCATTGTCATCGCCTTCCAAAGATGCAGCAGGAGCATAATCGTAGTCTCCATCATCGTCATCGCCTTCCAAGGATGCTGCAGGAGCATAGTCATAATCTCCATCATTATCATCTCCGTCTCCTTCTAAGCATGCTGCTGGAGCATAATCATACCCATCGTCACCATCATCATCTCCATCTAAACACGACCTTCTTTTCTGAAATCCGATAATCTTGAAAATGCTAGACATGGTATATTGTCTCTTTCTTCTTTGACTATAGAAATATGATTTAGATACTTGTTAGCTATTGTATGATCTATTAGACAATATGTGAGTTTTTGTAGTGTGTATTATTGGTGAAGAAATCACTTGCTTATATAATGGAAAGAGCCAAAGCGTAGACTTATTTGGACACATTAAGAAGTGTGGTATGTGACATGAAGAATGTGTACATCCATATGCTTGGGTGCATTAAGCTATACTTTTGGGGTTGCCACTTCCAAAATTCACTTTACATCTCATCATCATATTCCCTTAGTTTAGATATTTTATAATTATATAAATGACGTGACATATTTAAAATCACTATTTCAACTCTCAAAGTCTTTGTTTCTTAATTTTTTTTTGAAGATTTAGACAACATCACATAAATTGAAATAAAAGAGTATAAAACAAAAGGCCGGGATTAGGGCAGAAGAGTTGCAATACAACTAAACAAACGTGTGATTGCTATCTAGGAGAGTTTGAGTTGTTGCAAATAAACTCTACCAAATTAGAAACAGATTTAACATTTTAATTTGATGGATTTGTCTTTAAGGAAAAATTACCGTCAAATATCATTCTGTCATCTAGTTTATAAAATATGTACACAATTACAATGTATATGTAATAGGAAAAATTGTGCAAAATAGTCTGTTGACATCCAATTTTGGACCTCCACAATATATATTGATTTTCGAGCTTCTTAAATCCCAAACAATTTGAAATAATTCAATTTTTTTTATAAAGTTAAAATATTTTTCAAGTTACTTTTAATTAATTTTATCATTTTTAAGTAATATATATGTTTTATATAATTTTGTATATAATTAGTATATTTTATAAACATTTCGAAAATCATCTCAAAAAGATTTAAATTTTAGTAAATATTCTACTAATTTAGTTTAGTTTAATCAATAGCTTATATTTTGAGTTAATTAGTTTATAATTAAGTTAATTATTATATAATTATGTGTCTAATCGGTATATTTTATGAATGTTCGAAAATTGTCTCAAAAGGATTTTAGCTTTATTTAAATATTTGGCTATTTAGTCATTTATATGGTTAAATTAATTAGTTTATAATTAAGTTAATTATTTTATTTCGTTAAGATTAAGAAGCTCGTTAATTAATTAATATCAATTTGTCTTATTTAATTACTAGCCGAATCTATCTTAACTAAATCAAATTGGCTAAGTTTTTAATCCCCTTTCAACCGACCCCACCCCTATTATTTTTTACAAATTAACAGCTGCCCGTTAATACAACAACAATACAATACCCATCAGCACAATAACAACAATACAATACCCCATGTTTCAATTCTTAAATGAGATTAGTGTTGATTCAGTATTCATTTGTCCACTGGTTAAGTGTCCAATAATGTTAAAATAAAAAATAAAAATGTACTAGTTTTAACTAGTATGAATAGATTATATGGTAATTTGAGCATCGAAATAGTTGTTCCTCAGTATGTCTCGGCTGCCATTCCTTATCAACATGCAAAGCTCTTGCCCCTCTTTGTTCCCTATTTTTACGAGTTTATTTATTTCTTTTGTGAGGATACCAAATTTTATGCCTGCATGAGTGTATTGTCAGTGATAGTATTTTTATGATTCATATGGACTCAAATTGTTTCTTACTATATTTACCCTTTTGTCGCGTGCAAAATCTGCCCGAGTCCTCACGGACTCCATTTCGTCCCTACATTTCGGGAGAATCGTAAAGACTCCAATCCCTTCATTCGAGTCAGCCAACCACTAAAACCGACGAACAGGCCCCGGAGCTGAAAAGACGTGCAAGAAATCAAGAGTTGAAAAAATTGGGCCAAAGGCTCACTCTTCATTATTTAAATTTGTATTTTGTTATTTTGGGCCTAAGCCCTTGTCTTTTAATTATTAATATTCTATTAGAAGTTTAGGACAGGTGAATAATGGGGCCTTGGCCCAAAGGAAATTATATCTTTTAATTTTGGACAGGTGCCACTCAAATGGGCCTTTGGCCCAAAATGAAATAGGCCCAAATACTGGTCCAGGCGGACAGAAACCAGATTTGGGCCCAACTCTCTTTCCCTCTCTACTTTACTGTGTTCATTTTACTTGTTAGTATTTGCTGCTAATCTTAAGGTTGAACAATTCGAATCCCCGTTAGACGCCTGTTGTGTTTTATCAATTTAGCTAAAATCGATCATCCTTAATTAGACTTAAAGAATAATTTTTGCAAAAAAGTATTTCACTTAGTTAGTATTTCTATTTTCCCCTTTTCCCCTTTAAAATAGCTTTAACTATAAATTTTGCAATTCAAGTTAAGTTAAATTATTTTAGCCAAATAATTAATTGCCGGATAATCGCATTTTAGCGGGCATTTCGGGTGCTTTCAAAACCCTTCTCGAAATGCTAATAAGAACCCCGAACCCCCTTAAATATTTTAAAATTGATTCCCTGTTTTAATCTTTTGAAAAAGTGGTTTTCTTGTTTTTTTCTTAAAAAATTAAGTGGCGACTCTTAAAACCAGTCCAATTATATTTTCTTAAATAAAACATAGTCAACACTTAAACCATAGTAAATCTTATAGCTACTGTTTAGGAAAATTCTAATTCGCAGCTGTAGTTTCACCCAATCTTGCTATTCGCCTGATTTGTATAAATCCAAAATGTATAATTCCAAAAATTTGTATATGCTTATCCTATCTATTTGTATACTGTTTATGAAAAAATCATAATAAACTATCCTCTTTGTATATTGGCAATTCAAAATATACAAACGAAATTCTGAAAAATTCCTAAATGTATAAATATAAAATGTGTATATACTTACCCTATTTGTATGTTTGCAAACGAAATATACAAACGGAAAGAAATATACAAACACAGCCTCCATATCAAATGGAACTATAGCTATGAAGCGCAATTATCGAAACTATAGCTATAGAGCCTTATTATGTTTGTTATTTCTAGATTTTTCTCTATGTAATATACATCTTATACTAGATATATATATATATATATATATATAATATACATATCTATTGACAATATATACCGTCATAATATATAGTTAATGTACACTTCAACCATGTTGATAATTAAACTAGTTGACTAAAGATGGTACATTTACGTAAATATTTCTATTGTTTTTATTATGATTTTACTACTAAAATTATTAAGTTCGATCGAATCGAGAGCACTCGTTAGCTACATCTTCCACATTTTCAGATATGCCAGTGCCATTATTCTCCAAATTTAAAGTGCAACTTTATCTTCAGGTAAATTGAAAAGCCAAAACAATTTTTTGCCAGCAAGACGTGTGCATAGCACGTGGAGTATGTTTTATCTACGTGGATGCTTCGTTGGCATGACACATAGACAAGGTATTTGTCAAATTCTCTAATGAAAAAATATGGTAGCTAGATAATTATAATTAATTTATAGATAGTGAAAGTGTTATTATTTATATCAAAATTGGCAAATCGTACATATCTATTTTGGTTTTGTATGAAGATTTTTCATTTTATAAAATAGGATACCAATGCTTAACATATATCTTAGGGTTTTCTTAGAAAGAAGAAATATTTCTTTGATTACGCAGCTGGAGCATAGTCATAATCAGCATCATCATCATCGTCATCGTCATCTCCATCATCCTCGAACCATGTAGCTGAAACATAGATACACCCTATGACATGGCGATCCATCGTCGACGTAGACTCATAAACATGACTACCAATGTCATGGTTGCCCCTTTCAACATGGTAATCAAAGAATGTCAAATTACAAATTGAGTTCATCAATATTGTTGAAATTTGAGACATATTGTTGGGACTTTTTTGTTTCAAGATTGAATCAAAAGAGAAGATAGTTAAGGGAAATTGCAATTGATATATGAGTTGAGAAGAAAAGGGGAATATATAAGGATGCCTAGTGAGTCATGACATAATTATGTGCTCAAAATGGCTCCACAAATGTACTCTAAATGATAGAGCTAATTAAGTCGTGGCGGATTCAGAATTTTCAGTAAAATCGAAAAAAAATATAGTGTTTGAGATTTGAATTTGGAACGTCAAGATGGATATTAAACCACCTCAATCATTAAGCCAATGTCTAATCTTATGTTCAACAGGTTCAAAATCTGTATATATACATAAACATTTTTAAAAATAGCTTGTATATACCATGTAATTTTTTATCGAGGATATTCGAATAACCCCCTCGCTATCCTCTAAATTTCCCCCCGGAGTTAATTCAACCACATCTTTATCATGATAGGATACTATTCTGTAATTTCTATCGTCAGATCCTTAATTTGAGAAGATAGAGAGGTCATCTTCGATATACTCAAATATTCACTTATCGATTAAACGATTCAAATATAGTTCAATATGTCCTTTGACGAAAAATGTAAAAATGTCGACATTCTTTTGTGCATGAATTCTCAAGAACCATTCTTGAGAGTTATTCCAGATGCAGAGCTTTAATTTATGTCAAACAAAAAGAAAAAAACAAATTAAACTATTTATTCTTGCAACAATCTTATAAGGTTATAATCTGCCATCAACAATACGAGATGACGACACACTTCAACATGATAATCGATAAATAAACTAAACATAGATTGTGATTTTAATTTTACCAGCACACCCTATTATTAAAAAGAATCTTATTTTTGCTCAAATGAAAAAAATAAATCTCACATGAGTGGACGCGTTGAAATATGAATAAACTACTATGCATGCCATATAAAAGCTCTTCAAATGTAGAAATAATAATGATACATCTATTAAACTAATGATATTTCGAAGTCAAACTTATATAAACCTAGATATTATTCCTCAATAAAAAAATAAAGGACGTACTAGCTAAAACCAAGATTCTAAATTACTTCCTCATGTGTGAATTAGACATAGTAGTCGTTGTGTTTATTCTAAATCCGCCACAATCAAGAGCATCCAATGAATTAATTCATGCAGCTGGAGCATAATCATAGTCACCATCATCGTCATCTCCTTCCAAAGATGCAGTAGGAGCATAGTCATAGTCTCCATCATCGTCATCTCCTTCCAAGAATGGTGCAAAAGCATAGTCATAGTCTGCATCGTTGTCATCACCATCTCCTTCTAAGCATGTTACGTTACGTTACTGGAGCATAATTGTATCCTTCATCATCTCCATCTGAACTCGACCTTCTCTTTTGAAATCCAACAATCTTGAAAGTACCTGACATTGTATTTGTATTTGAAATATGAGATTATATTTTGTGTATCTCTCTTTGATATGATATGATATGAAAAAATGTTTTTTTGTGGTTTGAATAGGTGAAGAACTAACCATATGCTTATATAAAGGAAAAGAGTCAAATTGTGGACTTATTTGGACACGTTAGGAAGTGTGTTATGTGACATTTAGAATGTGCAGATTGGGAATTCACTTTACATGTCATAACAATATATGAGGAGTTTCACCCGTTAAAAATAGAGAGCCAAAATCAACAGCCGATCTTGATGTTATACTTTAGAATCAATCCAAAATCAACAAACTTGACTATGTCGACAAATGATGGATCGTTTAAGAAAATCGACAGACTATCTCAATTAAAATTGAGGGACATTTATCAATTTCTTTAAATAAAAAAACAATCTAAATTTATTTTGAGAAAATAATAGCGTGCATAAATTTTGTGTATTGATTTTTAATCCAAGTATTTGCTATGACATTAAACAACTCTACTACTGAACCACGCATGCTCTTCGATGAAATTCTTTTGTTGTTTCTTAATTTATATTTCTCAACCATAGTTTTGCACTTAAAATAGGAACTCCGTCAATTTTCTTATTAAAAAATAGGGAAAAGGGTCAAATATGCCCCTAAACTATTCGAAAAGGTCTAGATATACCCTCCGTTTAAAGTTTGGCTCACTTATGCCCTCGCCGTCCAACTTTTTGTCTAGATATGCCCTTATGGGCGTTAAATGCCAAATGAAATTGCCACGTCATTTTTACATTACCACGTGGCATTTATATTAAAGGGAAAAGGGTCAAATATACCCCTAAACTATTCGAAAAGGTCTAGATATACCCCCTTTTAAATAAACTACCCGACCCGTTTTCAACAAAAAAAATTCGATAAAACTCGAAAATGAGTAATTGACAAATAAAAAATAGGAAAAATATGAAAAAAAATATATAAAATTAACTTATGTGATCTTGATAAGAGTCCCTGACAGCAGAATAATATATAAACCTACATATGTCCTCTTTTGACAAGAATATAATAATAAGTGTATATAAATATTCACTTTATTTTAATTTATGTGTATTGCTTTTCTTTTTTGTTTGTTTAAAAAAAAATGTCAAACTTTCTATATTAAGTAACTCTTTAATTTAAACATATATCCTTCCTGACATGCTTAAGAATAAGACTTGAAAATTTAAAGACATTTTGATATATGTTATACTGGTCTTCACTTTAAATTTTCACAAAAATTAAAATATTTTTTATTTTCTTAATTAAACTTATATCCATTGAAAGTACGACACTTTAAGTAAAAACAAAGAGAGCATAATCTTGTAATCAAGTGAGACAATATTTGACTACAATCCATGTCACTGCTTTTCATAAATTGATACTAAGATATTGTATAAACTAATAAGCTAATGATCTTGATTAGGCTCCCTAACAACACCAGAGACCTCATCAACTAAGTATTATTAATCCTACATATTTCCTCTCTTTTTTTAAAGGACTAGTATTATTAAAACCAAGGTTCTTACTTCTTAATTCCTAGTTAATATCTAAAACTTCCTTATATTTGAATTAGACAACAATAAGCTAGTTTGACCAAAAATATTGTGTCTATTCTAAACTTTTCTCTAACAAAAACCTTAAAATGAATTTATTTCATGCAGCCGGAGCATAATCATAATCTCCATCATCATCTCCTTCTAACGATGCTGCAGGAACATAGTCATAATCTCGATCATCGTCGTCTCCTTCCAAAGATGCTGCAGGAGTATAGTCATAATCTCCATCATCATCACCATCTCTCTCTAAACATGCCGCTGGAGCATAATCATAATCATAATCACCATCATCATCTCCATCCAAACACGACCTTCTAATCTTCTCGAACCTAATAATCGTGAAAATTCCAGACATTCTATAATTACTTAGAGAATCTTGAAATATGAGCTAGATATATATTAGATGTATACTTGTACCTCTTTTGATAAGATGTGAAGATTAATGTTATGATAGGTAAGGTAACAAAATGCTTATATATAGGAAAGAGCCAAGTGGGCACTCATTTAGGCACGTTAGGAAGTGTGGCTTTGACATGAAAAATGTGCAAAGCCATATGCTTGGCTCCAAAATTAACTTTACATGTCATAGTATTTAATTGTTATATATAATAATGAGTGTTAAAAGGTTACATATTCTCAATATATTTTGGTGGGAATAAATTCTCTCTATCTTGAATGAGCCAAAAACAAATTTAGTGTGTACATGATAAGCGGAAGTGTGTTTAATCTACGTGGATGCTTAGTTGGCATGCCACATAGACAAGGTAATTTGACATCAAAAGCATGCAAAGATGTGTACATTTTTTTGTGCATGAGTATTAATGTTTAAGAGGTTGACTATATTATATACCCTTTCATGCATGATTATATTTATGTCTATACATTTGTTTGGAATAGGATCCAAATCAGGATATTCATAAGAGTTATTCTTAGCTTTGGGGAAAAAGAAATACTCGAATGCTATTTTTTCAACTATATATTAAAAATAAATTAGTGCAAAGTTGTTTGTTTATATCAAAAAAGTCACTTATCTTTTTGGTATTTCAGTTACAAGGTCTTTAATGGATTAATTATCAGTATGGACAGCAACAAAAAATATTTTAAACAAAAATGGCTATATGGATATGTAATGTATCAATATGTATATATAATGTATCAATATTGTATAAATAATGTATATTAATCTAAATATATTATTTATATAATAAAGTATACATTGCATATCATTTTTTTTTAATCCCAACCAACTCAAATCACCTCTAAACAGTCTCAAAATTTTGATATGAGTTCCTCTCAATGTTTCGAGTTTTTGATAAATTAAATAATTCACGCGAAACGATTTACGTTTTTCAATCCCAACCAACTCAAATCTCCTCTAAACAGTCCCAAAATTTAGATATGAGTTCCTCTCAACATTTTGAGTCTTTTGATATACTATTCACTCGACTCACATTTGCGGCTGATCAAGTTTCAAAATTTGAGCTTCGAAGCTCTTTAGTGGCTAATTTTAACCAATATATTTTTTATATGAGGTTCCATTGTCTAGTTCGGTGCG
The DNA here is from genome assembly GCA_029582525.1 of Solanum tacnaense. Classification (NCBI taxonomy): domain Eukaryota; kingdom Viridiplantae; phylum Streptophyta; class Magnoliopsida; order Solanales; family Solanaceae; genus Solanum; species Solanum tacnaense. The sequence goes on from JAJOOD010010827.1 coordinate 11,104, forward strand.
TGCACATTTATAGACCGGAGGTCCTTCCACCACCGTGTCAGGTTTTATGAGGTCCACATCGATCCTAGCTTTGAGTCTAACTCACACATCAAAAACTAGATCAAAGTTAAGATAATTGCCTAAATCTTATAAAAGAAACCCAAGATTTCATTTATTTGTCCATGTGGGACGGTCCATTCATCACTACTTCACCCAAAGAAATTAATGATCGAGCCAGAAAGTGAATTTTAAAAACTAGATAAATATTCATCCAGTAAAATACTTTAAAAAATAAATCTAATAAGCTATTGATCTTGATTAGAGTCCCTAACAACAGAGTAATATATAAACCTACATGTGTCCTCGTTTTTCTTTCTAAATAAGGACTAGGATTATGAAAACAAAGGTTCTTAATTCTTCCAACTAAACTTCCTTATGTTTGAATTAGACAACAGTAAGTTTGACCAATAATGTTGTTTCTATTCTAAATTTGTCTCTACCAAGAGCCTTCAATGAACTTATTCAGGCAGCCGGAGCATAATCATAATCTCCATCGTCATCTCCATCTAACGATGTTGCAGGAGCATAGTCATAATCTCGATCATCATCGTCTCCTTCCAAGAATGCTGCAGGAGCATAGTCATAATCTCCATCATCATCACCATCTCTCTCTAAACATGCTGCTGGAGCATAATCATAATCACCATCATCATCTCCATCCAAACACGACCTTCTGATCTTCTCGAACCTAATAATCTTGAAAATTCCAAACATTCTACAATTACTTAGAGAAATCTTGAAATATGAGCTAGATATATATTAGATGTATTCTTGTACCTCTTTTGATAAGATGTGATGATTAATGTTATGATAGGTAAGGTAACAAAAATGCTTATATATAGGAAAGAGCCAAGTGGGCACTCATTTAGGCACGTTAGGAAGTGTGGCTTTGACATGAAGAATGTGCAAAGCCATATGCTTAGCTCCAAAATTAACTTTACATGTCATAGTATATATATTTTTATATATAATGAGTGTTAAAAGGTTACATATTCTCCATATATTTTGGTAAGAATAAGTTCTCTCTATCTTAAATGAGCCAAAAACAAGTTTAGTGTATGCATGGCACGCGGAAGTGTGTTTAATCTACGTGGACGCTTACTTGGCATGCCACATAGATAGGATAATTTGACATCAAAAGCATGCAAAGATATCGACATTTTTTTGTGCATGAGTATTTAACTTTAAGAGGTTGACTATATTATATACCCTTTAATTTCATACATTTTTTTGGAAGAAGTTCTAAATCAGGATATTCATAAGAGTTATTCTTAGCTTTTGGGAAAAAAGAAATACTCCACAACTAATTTTCTCACAAGTCATCTTATGGATTTGATTTCTTAAATACTCATTCAACTATATATTAAAAATAAATTTGTGCAAAGTCACTTTTTATATGAGAAAAGTCACTCATCTTTTGGTATTTCAGTCACACGGTCTTTAATGGATTAATTATCAATATATACAACAACAAAAATTAATTTAAACAAAGTATACATGGCATATATAATGTATTAATAATGTATATTAATGTATAAGAGATTTATATACATCTAAATATATTATTTATATAATAAAGTATACATGGCATATGATTTTTTTTAAAGAATCCCAACCAACTCAAATCGTATCTAAACAGTCTAAATTTTTTAGATATGAGCTCCTATCAATGTTTCGAGTCTTTTGATAAATTAAACTATTCACGCGAAACGATTTATGTTTTTCAATCTCAACCAACTCAAATCTCCTCTAAACAGTCCCAAAATTTAGATATGAGTTCCTCTCAACGTTTTGAGCCTTTTGATATATTATTCACTCAACTCATGTTTGTGCCAGATCAAATTCTAAAATTTGAGCTTCGAAGCTCTTCAGTGGCTAATTTCCACCGATATATTTTTTATATGAGGTTCCATTGTCTAGCTAGTTCGGTGCGTTCACATTTATGGACGGGAGGTCCTTCCACCACCGTGTCAGGGTTTTTGAGGCCCACATCAAGTCTAGCTTTGATACCATATTAAATTAAATTTGAGTCTAACTCACATATCAAAAATTAGATCAAAGATAAGAGAATTGTCTAAATTTTATAAAAGAAACCCAAGATTTCATTTATTTTTCAATGTGGGACATTCCATTTATCAATACTTCACTAAAAGAAGTAAATGATCGAGCCAGAAAGTGAATTTTAAAAACTAGATAAATATTCATTCAAAGTAAAATACTTTAAAAAATACATCTAATAAACTATATATAAACCTACATGTGTCCTCTTTTTTCTTTCTAATAACGACTAGGATTATTAAAACCAAGGTTCTTAATTCTTCCAACTAAACTTCCTTATGTTTGAATTAGACAACAGTAAGTTTGACCAATAATGTTGTTTCTATTCTAAATTTGTCTCTACCAAGAGCCTTCAATGAACTTATTCATGCGGTCGGAGTATAATCATAATCTCCATCATCATCTCCGTCTAACGATGCTGCAGGAGCATAGTCATAATCTCGATCATCATCGTCTCCTTCCAAGAATGCTACAGGAGCATAATTATAATCTCCATCATCATCACCGTCTCTCTCTAAGCATGCTGCTGGTGCATAATCATAATCACCATCATAATCTCCATCTGAACACAACCTTCTTTTCTCGAACCCAATAATCTTAAAAATTCCAGACATACTATATTTTACTTAGAGAAAACTTGAAATATGAGCTAGATGTATATTTGTACCTCTTTTGATAAGATGTGAAGATTAATGTTATGATAGGTAAGGTAACAAAATGCTTATATATAGGAAAGAGCCAAGTGTGCACTCATTTAGGCACGTTAGGAAATGGGACTTTGACATGAAGAATGTGCAAAGCCATATGCTTGGCTCCAAAATTAACTTTACATGTCAAAAGTATATATATTTGTATATATACTTTTGGTGGGAATAAATTCACTCTTTCTTGAATAAACAAAATTTAGTGCTGCATGCCACGTGGAAGTGTGTTTAATCTACGTGTATGCTTAGTTGGCATGCAACATAGACAAGGTTATACTTGCAGAACAAAATGTATACGTATAATACATAAAAGTGTTCTTTAACTTGTCCTTAGTTGATATATATATATATATATACTAGATATTGTGGCCCGTGCTATTATATATACTAGATAATGTGGCCCGTGCTAATAATATAAATGGTATGTTTTGGGGCTAATAACCGAGTTTTTGAAGCGATTGTTTGCGTGGATAAAGGAATAAGTTTTTTTATCATAAACCTGTACTTTCTTTGACACTATTTAAGGCATAATAAGACTACCCACATACAACATTTTTGAAATATTTTATGTTGTCAATTATCATGATTTATAG
>JAJOOD010010828.1:0-12771 GCA_029582525.1 Solanum tacnaense
ATCTTTATACTCGTGATGTGTTCTTCTTTGTTCTCCTCTCCTAAAAAAGTAATGGAGGAAAATATTGTAGGAAGAAGTTCAGTTTGATGGATTCTTGAACGTCTTTCTGCTTCTCTGAGAGCCTTTCTGTGTTTTGTAACAAAATTAACGCTGAATTGTTTTATGGCAGGTATGCACGGCTAAGATGAACTTAGGTGATGAGGTTGACTTGGAAGATTATGTTTCTCGCCCTGATAAAATCAGTGCTGCTGAGGTTTGTCTCTTGTCTCTATATTTTTTTGGTGGGAGAACTGTGGAAATCAGGGTTCTAGTTCCAATAATCGTTCTTTGTTTTGGCTGCAACTGTTTTTTCTTCACTTGTGCAACACTAATTATTATGCTGAGGCCTTACCTTATGTGAAATGAACATGAATTGACATATCTGCAGATTACGGCTATCTGTCAAGAAGCTGGTATGCATGCAGTGCGCAAGAATCGATATGTCATCCTTCCAAAGGACTTTGAAAAGGGTTACAGGACGAACGTGAAGAAGCCTGACACTGACTTTGAATTCTACAAGTGATTGTTGTTAAAGGCTAAGCAAATACTTATTATGACATCTACTATGTAAGCCCTGTATGGTTTCTTTTGTAGTTCTGAACTGTTGTTGAATATTTAGTGGCTGTTTCTAACTTTTCAGTAAGATGATTTGTTTCAGAAAGTGTTATATGGCTGAATTTATGTGCAACACTCAAATTCACAGTTTCACATGATTTCTCAAGCTTTAAGTTGCTCTCATGGTGAGGGTGATGGTTCGACCACCCGACACCATTTGTTGATCCCTTTCCACTGCTGCATTTACTGTCGAATGTTCTATTGCTAGAGATCTCAATTGCAGCAGCTATATGCTTTCCCTTGGTTAAATACGACTCTTGAAGTCTTCTTTTCTTAAAGAAGAATACTACCTAAAGCAATTTGGAGTTAAAAAGTTTGTATATGGGAAGATCAACTTCCTTAGTCTTCTGCTTTAGTGTTAAATCTGCCGAAGAAGGAGGGGTGATTGTGGGTGGGTTCTTTTTAAAATAATTTTATTTTCATTATACTCCTTCCGTCCACTTTTATTTGTCATGTTGTGTTTTCCGAAAGTTAACTTGACTAAATTTCAAAGTAAAATTAGATTGCATTTTTTTTTACCCTCCCTAGGAGCTCTCACCCCTTTTTTACTCCTTTGGTGACTCGAACTCGCAACCTTCGGGTTGGAAGTGAGGGGTGCTTACCATCCGAGCAAATTCCTCTCGTCAAATTAGATTGCATTAATTTGATATTTAAACAAAAAAAAAATTAGATATTCAAAAACTATACGAAAAGTACTATAAATCGTAATTTTTTGCATATCAATATGATGTAAAAGTACATGGTAAAAATGTTAATCAAAGTTTTTATAATTTGACTCTAAAAAAGGATACTAGTCCTATATATACTAGTAGGACTATTTTTTAATTATTATTTTTTTACGCGTTTTGATTTTTTTGGTTTCTTTCTTTTTGCCACGACATTCTTTTGGATGATATTAAATTCAAGTAAAATAAAATTAGGAGGGTAAATAAACGTCCATGTAATTAAAATGCTTTTGTTTGAGAAAATGATATCACATACTCTCTTATAATTTGAATAATATATCATGATGCTATAAATCTTTTTAATTTAACTATTATATTTTTTTGAACTAATTTTCCCTGGCAAAAAAATTATAAATTAAAATAACATTTATAATTTATAAATAATTGACTATAAAAATCTACCCAATGTCCATTAGCCGACTCTACCTTTCTCTCCATAATATAACTTGGAAATAGGGTCCTACAAGATTCCATTTTCCACCGAAAGAGAATAGGGTCTCTGCATTTTCATTTTTTTCTTCCTTGTGGTTGGAGAATAAAGATTCCATTTTGTCCCTTTTAAGGGAAAATAAATAATTAGTAAGAAAGTAGAAGAAAAATATCGAAGAGAGATGATTAGATAAGATATGCTATAACTTTATAGCTTACTAAGAAATTATGAGCTCACAAAATCCATAACTGCATTTATAAACTTGAGCTAAGAAAAAAGAGAAAAGAAATTGTATTGATCATTATTTTGCGTGTAACATTTAAAATAAACCTCGTGCTCAATTTACAAATATCTTCTAATTGAATCCTAACAAACTATGTTAGCTCATCATCAATTAAGCACTAATCAGTCAACAACTAGATTTATTGTGAGACACAGTCAACTAATGAATCAAGTTTATTATGTGATGCACTTGCATTTGAACGCTTATGAAAGATATGATTTTAGATTAAAAAATTATGGGGATAATAGTTAGAATAGAGGATTAATTAGGTAGTTGAAAATTATCTCACTTAATCAGACGTACTAGCGATCTTAGTTTTCAAAAATTTAAATTTACAAATTTTAGATTAAACATCATTTTTAGATATTAAGGACTAGTTCATTGTCTTCCATGATAATAAAGACAATAATTGGTGAAACTCTTCCCACGTACGAATTTTTTTATTCATAGGTGATATTGGTACTTTATAGCATAATATAGTTATGAGTTTAAAAATTGGATTAAACACATGATTAAATTAAGTAATGATATGTGAAAGAAAAGATATATTAGATTTAACTCAATATCAAACATCTTATTTGTAATGGTGATAAATCAAACAATTTACAACATTTTGAGTATACTATCACACTATTAAAAAATCCTCCTAACTTTAGAATCACATGAACATAAGTTAGGCCGCAATTAGATTGAATAATGACAAAGCTTAATTGCTTACACAGGATTTATATAAACAAAAGTTGGCTAAATTAGAAGACATAGTACATAAACATAACCCTTAACTTGGTTTCAACGAATAATTATCTACTTCAACTTTGAGTGTGCACAAGTAGACACTTTAACTTGTATAAAATTAAACAAGTAGACACACGTGTCCTAAATGACATAATACATGTAGAACGCCAATGGCGGATGTATGTTATGAATTATGGGTGCTTAAGCACCCATTGCTTTGCATAAACACTAATATTTGTTTGTAATATCTAATAATTTATTCAAATGTATTAACTAAGCACCCACTTTATATAGCAATTCTCAAACTAAAAATATTTGAGCACCCATGAAGTAAAATTTCTGAATCCGCCATTGTAGAACGCCATGTAGAACATGAAATTGTCACATAGAATAAATATATCTATTTGTTCTAGATCATAATTACCCGCTAACGCTAACATCCCGAAAGGCCGAAACCCTATGGATAGGAAAAAAAAACAATAGAGCAACGTATAAAAAGGTGGCGTTAGCGTTGATCATACGCCAAAACTATGACTTGTACAAGAGGATTCTAGAAACTGGACCCTACTGAATACTTCCTTTATAACACTCCAATTTCCCATTTTATACTTCTCTTCTTCCATTTCTTCCAAACTACTCTGCTATTGGCTCAAAAATATCCTTTTCCACCTCTGCAATCTCCGTCTCCTTCAATTTCAACTCAAGCAAATCCACCTCTCTAACCAGTTTCATCACTTTCAGGTACTTCAAAATTCACAGATCTAGTTTTTTTTTAGACAGTTTTGGATAGCTAATTCCATGATTTTGAGTGAGTTGATTCTGAGCTACTAAATTTATTACTGTATGTGCAATTTCTTAACTATTAGTTTTATATGTACAGTATTATGTGATGAGCTGTAGGAAGAATTTGTATATGGATATCAACTCGAATGTATGGTTTATTTGAGGAATGAAGCAGATCTAGGTTTTTTTTTGGTTATTAGCAATTATTTAGTTTTTGGATAACGTCTTAGTTGCTAATTCGGGATTTAGAGTCGGTGGATTAGGAGCTAGTTAAGTTAATTGTATGTGCAGTTTTTTTGTATTAATGTTGACATATACAAAATTGTGTGATGAGCTGAAGGAAGTAGTATATGTTTATCCACTCGAATTAGGCGGATCTAGCTTCTTTGAATTTTTTTGAATAGGTCTGGATAGCTAATTCCAGGATTTAGAGTGAGTTGATTCTGAGCTACTAAATTTTACTATATGTGCAATTTTTAGTAGTAGTTTTACATATACAGTATTGTGTTATGAGCTGAAGGCAGAATTTGTATATGGATGTCCACTTGAATGTATGGTTTTATTTATGGAATGAAGCAGATCTAGGTTTTTGGGCTATTAGCAATTAATTAGTTTTAGCTGCAAATTCGGGATTTACAGTCGGTGGATTAAGAGCTAGTAAAGTTAATTGTATGTGCAATTTTTTAATACTAATTTTTACATATACAAAATTGTTTGATGAGCTGAAGAAAGTATTTGTATATATCTATCCACTTGAATTAGGCAGATCTAGCTTCTTCTTTTCTTTTGTTTTTTTGAATTTTTAAAACAGTTTTGGATATCTAATTCCAGGATTTAGAGTGAGTTGATTCTGAGCTACTAAGTTTTACTATATGTGCAATTTTTTAAACATTAGTTTTACATGTACAATTTTGTGTCATGAGCTGAAGGCAGAATTTGTATATGGATTTCCACTAGCATGTATGATTTTATTTAAGAAATTGAAGCAAATCTATGTTGTTTTTTGCTATTAACAATTGATTAGTTTTTGGATACGTCTTAGTGGCTAATTCGGGATGTAGAGTCAGTGGATTAAGAGCTAGTAAAGTTAATTGTTTGTGCAATTTTATAATATTAATATTTACATATACAAAATTGTGTTATGAGCTGAAGGAAGTATTGTATATATATCTATCCACTTGAATTAGGCAGATCTTGCTTCTTTATTTTTTTTTGTTCAATTTTTTAAACAGTTTTTGATAGCTAATTCCATGATTTAGTGAGTTGATTCTGAGCTACTAAATTTTACTATATGTGCAATTTTTTAATATTCTTTGTACAATTTTGTGTCACGACCTGAAGGCAGTATTTCTATCTGTTCCACTCGAATGTATGATTTTATTTGATGAATGAAGCAGATCTATTCTTTTTTATAATTAACAATTAATTTGTTTTTGGGTATGTCTTAGCTCTGCTAATTTGGGATTTAGAGCTAGTAAAGTTAATTGTATGTGCAATTTTTTAATATTATTCTTTGCATATACAAAATTGTGTGAGACGAGCTGAAAGCAGTAGTTGTATATATTTTCCTACTGGAATGTATGATTTTATTCAAGGAATGAAGCAGATCTAATTTTTTTAGTTATTAGCAATTAATTAGTTTCTGGATAACGCCTTAGCTGCAAATTCGGGATTTAGAGTCAGTGGATTCAGAGTTAGTAAGCTAATTGTATGTGCAATTTTTTAATATTATATTTTACATATACAAAAATTGTGTGATGAGCTGAAGGAAGTATATCTATCCACTAGAATGTGTGGTTTTGTTCAGAAAATTAAACAGATCTATGATTTTTTTTATGAACAATCAATTAGATCCTATGTTACTTTTAAGGTTTATAGTTGGTGAATTTTGAGTGAGGTTTATTATATTAAAAAGAATTGTATGTAATGTGTTTGTCTTTATGAATTTGTGATGAGCTGAAAGTAGTGGGTGTGATAGGTGTGATATTAATAGCTTAGATCTGCGCTTGATTTATGTGTTATTATTTTTATTTTGTTGTGGTTTACTTTTTCTTGGTTGTTGCTTTTGTGGAATTTGAAGATCTATGGTTTGTGGTAAAAGGTTTTCATTTGAATATCAGGTCAGGGTTTGCAGTTGAAGGTACGGGGGCTAATTGATGGCGTCGAAGAGGATATTGAAGGAGCTCAAGGATCTGCAGAAGGATCCTCCCACATCATGCAGTGCTGGTAATTTAGCTGAACTATTTATTCCATTGTTCAATTTATTGGCTTTCTGGAGTTATGTTTTCTTAGCCAACGGAACTATAGGTCCCTACTCATGTATTGATGATAGTGTCCTTGTTTTAGGGTGTTTGGGTTGGACTCTACCATATAAAAAATGGATCTTCCATCTTCTCTTTGCAGATAATGGCTCAGAGTAACTTTTAGCAGATATGTCAAATATAGTAAATAATTACCTTAGTTGGTGGTGAAGCTATCTGCTCTTTGATTTAATAAGCAGTATGGCATGGTAAAGATGTCTGTGAAATAACATCATTTATGTTATTCGTTGTTCCATTCTGATTTGTGCATTCCAGTTGAATACACATCATTTTGCATTATTTGGTCACTCTAGTCTCTAGCAACTCTTTTTGTCGCGCTCTTTGCCATGAGAATACAAGATGTCATTGATGTCAATTAATATGTGAAGAATGGTACCTCAAGTTGTGTGTCATTCTTTCTTGTGCTTCACTTTTCCTTCATTCTCAGCTTGATTGACATTACAATTCATAACTGGCCTCCTAGGGGTTGTATTATTCTCTATGGATTGGATAGGCGTTAAAGATGATGTTGTTTTGATGCTTCCTCCAGTATGGATTTTGTCTTGTTCTACTCCTCTTTCATCTGTGAATAACAAAAATTATTAAGATGGAAAGGAGGTCATGGTGGCTATGCTGTCATTGATTGCGACCTTTGTGGAATGTTATTATGTATAAGGGAATGCACTCCAGATGTTCACTTTTCTATTTTCAGTGACCACCTGGTAGAAACCTTTATGCTCATATTCACTAGCATATTTGGCTTCATACAGGTCCAGTGGCAGAGGATATGTTCCATTGGCAAGCAACAATCATGGGGCCTACAGATAGCCCTTATGCTGGAGGTGTATTTTTGGTTTCAATTCATTTCCCTCCAGATTATCCTTTTAAGCCTCCAAAGGTATACTTCAACTCCAGAATATCCCTGGTCTTCACTTATGTGTTCACTACTTTGTTTTTTCTATTGAGGAGGAGAGTGATCATTTTGCTTGCATTTGCTCATATGTTGGAGCCTTAGTAAAACCATCTCAAATATGAGTTTTTAAAAACATTTCTTGCAGAAGCAGTACAGCTTTTGTTTGTGTAGGTCTGACCTTCAGTTCTCGTTATTTACTTGTCTCTTTAATTTTATTAACAACTAAGGAGCTAGCATCAGTTTGCTGTTAGAACAAGTTAACCTGTATCTGGATATTAAGTGTGTTGTCCACTTGTCTTTTTTGAGCACTTTTATGAATTGTCTAAATGAAGTTCTCTTCATTGTAATTATCTGAGGTGGTAATTTTACAAATGAATTTTTTGCTGTTTCAGGTTGCCTTCAGAACTAAGGTTTTCCATCCCAACATCAATAGCAATGGAAGTATTTGTCTGGATATTCTCAAGGAGCAGTGGAGTCCAGCATTAACCATATCCAAGGTTTGGAGCTTAACCTTTCTTTTCATTGCCCCGATTTAACACTGTTTTTTGGGTCTTGAATTGCTCTTTACAAAAATCTAAAGTCCATATTGATACTTGTAAAGTTCTCAAGGATGATTCTGCTATTGAAAATTAAGTTAATCAGCATAGGTCTCCCTACTCTCGTATTTTTGATGCAGCTGACTTATTTTCTAGACAAGTGAAGTTTTGAAATGTTCCATTTCAAGTGAAGTGAGGTTAACTGTCTTTTTTCTTGCAACTGCAACTTTTAATTACTCCTTCCAAAGCTTTCCCTTTTGTTCTTGACCCTTCCTTTTGTGCAAAGAGTTCTCCCTTCAGAAATATTCAAATCTTAAAAAAGTTTTTCTACCGCTCAAATTTTGTGCAACGTATCTCTTTTTCCCCTTTTGAGTTACCTTTGGGTGAAGGTGTAACCAACAATATGCTTGCAGGTCCTGCTGTCCATCTGCTCTCTGTTGACAGACCCAAACCCAGATGATCCTCTTGTACCTGAAATTGCTCACATGTACAAGACTGACAGGGCCAAATACGAAACCACTGCTCGTAGCTGGACTCAGAAATACGCAATGGGATGATGCACAAAATTGTCTCCAGGCATGTCTGGGACTTTTTTGTAACAGCAATGTCTTATTGTGCTTGGGGTGAATGAATAAATTCCGTGAAAGAACTTGGTTACTTCTTAATCTCCCTTCATGTGGGTTGTCAAGGGAACGGTGTTTTCAATTTGTGAATATCTATTTGATGACTAGTAAGGGAGAAACTGCAATGTACGTAATTCTACTTTGTTTGCCAGTTTGACATGCGCCTTTCCCCTAATTTGTCTGACAAATATGGTGAGATCTTTGAATTTTAGGGTTGATTCACAATCATAAACCTGAAGTCTCATCTGGTACCATTGTTGAAAATGGAAATGGAGATAACAAGCAATTTTATTATTATGAGAATATGTTACGAGTGTTATATACCTTTTGGTCATGCGCCATTGTATTGAGGGTCTACTGAAATCAACTTTTCTATTGCACAAAGATAGGGATAAGGTATAGGGGCAAGATGTGCTTAGATCCTCTCCTCTCCTCTTGTTTGATAATATTGCGAGTGTCTGCTTGTCTTGAAGTGCAGCTAAAAACGTTTACTCAAGTTAACTGGTGAATAGCTTGAGAAATTTTGCTTTATGCCTAGTACAATGAAGTTGAGATTGTGCGAGACACGAAATTCTTTATTGGTAGGACATTTAACGGTATTTGTTCATTAGGGGTTTTAGTAGAGTAAAACTAGCACACAAAATGTTTGGTGATTTGTTCATTTGATCAAAGCCTTAGTGACTAAGGCTAGTGTTTGTGGAAGGTTTCTAAGAAGTATGTTATGGGAGTAAACATATGATCTTTCGATTCTATTTTATTATATCAAAGATCATTTAGTTATTTTTTGTCTTTTTTAAAAAAAAATATTTAAGAAGTCGCTCAACAAAAGCAATTCTGAACCTTGGGATAATTGTTTTTTTTTCTTTTTTTTTTTTCGGATGTGCCCGTAGCCCCGTAGGGACTTGGATGATTAGTTGACCCAGGTTATTTTTGTGCAAGTCATAAAACCATAGTTGCCTTGAGGCATATTCCAATGATATACTCAATGCAAGTATTTTCTTCTTTCTCATAAACTTTAATCACCTAATAAAATGATATTAAAGGATTATAGGTTGACAAATATTAGAAAATTCTTTTGTAGGAAGAAAAAAAGAAGAGAGAAATATTATTAGATTACTATGCATACAAAAGAAAAGGTGACTGACTCCTTCACACATGAGAAATCAGTCTAAACTGTCTCCAAAGGAAACAAATAAAGTACATAATTTTGATGTCTATAATACATAATACTTGTTGCTTCTTTTATTCTATTTGATTGCTATATATGTGTAATATAAAGAGATGATAAGTTGATGCTGATTTGAACCCTAGTGGGGGTAAAAACTTGTTCCACTAAAACCTGCAATGTGCATGAAGGAATTAGTAGAAATATCAAGTACAAAAACAAATTTAATATATTTTATTAGAATAAAAATTATAAAAAGAGATGTTTAAAAATCTTCATGTGTAATTTATGAATGGATACACTACACTCTATATATTATCAGCGTATGTTAAATAAAAAAAGAAAGACCTTGTGAGGTGTTGCAACCAATATCGATGGTATCGTAGATATGTTTAATAGTGGCCTTGTTCGCGAACCAAAAATGGCGTTTGACATGATGAATGCAATCGAGTACTCCTTTAGTATAATCTCCACAGCCTCCTTTTACACAAAATTGTTTGCCTTCTTCATTTGTTACATTTAGCCATCCAGACATTGTGAGTGTATGATTTTTTGAACAAATTGGAGATGTCTGCATACAATATGAAAAAAAAAATTAGTATAAAATAGCAAGTTAAATTAAAACGTAGACCCAAACTCATTGCAAGTCTAGTTATGATAATAAGTCAATATTAGTTTAATAAAATTCTGCGTACATCACTGAATCTAAAGGAGAGATGAAGCTAACAACTTACATTTAGCAAGCAGAAATAGGCACTTCTCCACTGCTCAAATGGTGCCAAATTCACATTTCCTGTGGGGTGTTTCCTATCTGATGAATGAAATAAGACATGTTAAAACTTATAGTAATATTTTCTCATGCATAATACATAATCTGCTCTTTAATTTGGTTTTAGCCGAAATCTATACCCTTCAATTTTGGGTGTGCACTAGGAGACGCTTAAATTTATATAAAGATCAACAAGTAGATACACCCATCTTGCGTGATGTTTTACAAATCAGTTCGAGTGTATCTCACACGAACGTAAGATGATTGTGTCTACTTGTTAAACTTTATATAAATCTACTTGTTAAACTTTATATAAATTAAAGTGTCAGCTTGTACATACTCAAAGTTGAAGAACAAAAAATGTCAGTTGAGGTCAAATTAAAAGGCACGTTTATGTATTATTTCTTTCTTAAACACAAAATGAATAAGCAAGAAAGGGATCTTGAAATTTTATGTATACTTTCAGCACTAACACCAGACATCACTAAGAAAATGCCCAAAAATAAGCTTAGTATCCCAATTCTTCTTCCATAACTCTGAGAATTTTCCATAGTTTTTAAAGAGAAAAAAACAAATTCTAAATCTCAAGATAATGAAGAAGTTCTAATTACAAGAATGTCTTAGTTTCTTAATCCATAATTAGATTTTTATATCTAGACTAGAAAGGAAGAAGCATTGGAGAGGGGATTTTTCTTCTTAGTAAAATAGGTAATATGCTGAGAATATAAAGTGAGTTGAGAAAAACAAGAACAAGATGTAGGAAAATTAAGTTTTTGTTGTTTTATGTTGGAGAAAAAAAGACAAAAATCTTCATTGGACTAACCGAGATATTAATTTACAATTATAGTGGAGTACCGGTAAGTATTCCTTGATTCTTAATTTGAGGTTTTAGGTTCGAACTTCGTTTATGATGTTGCTTTTGTTAAGGAATGTTTTACCTCTATGTGAAATTTTCTAACACAAAATCAGATTAAATCGAGCTGCAATACAACTATTAAACACCAGCTATTGAAAAACAGTTCAGTAATATGTTTTGAGTCTCAACTTCTAGGTAAACCATCTAGCTCTCGATTCTCCATCTAAATCACCCAACAAGTCATAAACAATACGAAAAAGGACTAAAAATACCCTAACATATTCGATTTGATTCATCATTACCTTTAATTAACCTTTTGATCCACTAATGCCCCTATCATTTTTTCATGTCTCATATTTGATCAAATGAATGGATATTGGGTTATTATTATAAGTATAACTAGGAGAGTGTCATGTCATATGAATTTTACATAATGTTATTGTTTATTTTAGGGGTAAATATAAGCCAAGAAATAACGATCGTAGCATTAATGGATCAATAGATTAATTAAGGGCAATAGTGAACCTAATCAAATAGGTTATGGATAATTCAACCCTATCCACAAATACTAACAAGAATTTATACACATACATAAAATTCATTTCGAAACACAAATACTAAAAATCGAAGGTTGGTTATTATTGAAACTCATATCATAAACGAGAGAACTGGAAAAGAATTCTTATTGATCAAAAGTTACTCTCAATACAATGATGTACTACTACTTATATACAGCTGAGCAGTGTAACAAACTAACTACTTTATTGTGCTAACTAACTCTGACACTTTCTAACTAGCTAACTAATTTACACGTGAACAATTAGTGGACAATTAGCTATAGTTTAACTAACTAACTATACAAACAATCAGTGTTATTAGCCAATTCCAATACTCCCCCTCAAGCTGGATATATGGAACAAGTTCAAGAATCCCAGCTTGTCAACTAAAGTATCATGTTGAATTCTGCCCAATGCCTTAGTCAGTACATCTGCTTGTTGATCCTTTGTATGTATGTATGTAGGTTTGATTAATCCCTGCTGCACCTTCTCTCTAATAAAGTGACAATCGATATCAATGTGTTTAGTTCGTTCGTGAAAGACAGGATTAGCAGCAATTTGTATAGCTGCCTTGCTATCACAATGAATGGTGGCTGGCCCTGTCAGTTTTACTCCCAATTCATGAAACAAATTATTAACCCAAACAATCTCAGCAGTTAAGGTAGCCAAGCTTCTATATTCTGCTTCAGCAGAACTTCTAGACACTGTGTTCTGCTTCTTTGACTTCCAAGATATTAAGGAATCACCAAACTTCAATATAAAACCAGTCACAGACCTTCTAGTATTTGGGCAGGCAGCCCAATCTGCATCACAAAATCCTGTAAGTTGAGGTCTTGTAGTTGCACTCATCAACAATCCTTTTCCTGGTTCTGTTTTGATGTATCTAATCACCCTTAATGCTGCCTCCCAATGTGATCTTTTTGGCTTCTGCATGAACTGGCTCAAAGATTGCACTGCAAAAGCTATATCTGGCCTAGTATTAGTTAAGTACAACAACTTCCCAACAAGTCGCTGATATTTGTTAACATCTGGAAACAAAGCATCAGTAGTGACAAGGCCTTCATCAAATTCCACACTAGTTAACTTCATGTTACATTCTAGTGGTGTCATTGCTGGTTTTGCAGCAGCTAATCCCACCTCAGAAATCATTTCTAGAGCATATTTCCTTTGATTCATGACTATTCCTTTGCTGGATCTGAGAAATTCAATCCCCAAAAAATACTTCAATTCTCCTAGGTCTTTAATCTTGAAATGACTGTGCAACACACGTTTGGTTTCTGCTATCAAATTGGCATCATTTCCTGTGACCAAAAGGTCATCCACATAGACCAAAACAATAACAATTCCATCACCTTTTCTCTTGGTGAATAAGGAATAATCCAAATGGCTTTGTATATAACCTGAACTGCACAAAGCATTAGTCAATTTTGCATTCCATTGTC
>JAJOOD010010835.1:0-32202 GCA_029582525.1 Solanum tacnaense
ATATAAGTTCTTCTTTTTTAGCTTTTGAGTGTTAATTATTATTTGTAAAGATTTTTTCTGATAATTCTTTTTCAATTGAATCGAATAACCAATTTATTTAATATTTTTATGAGACATAGTTGATTAGAACAACTTATCATTTTTATTTTAAAACAAAAACTCTATTTTATGAAGATTTTGTCTTCTCATTTTGTTTGAGATCTG
The DNA here is from genome assembly GCA_029582525.1 of Solanum tacnaense. Lineage (NCBI taxonomy): Eukaryota > Viridiplantae > Streptophyta > Magnoliopsida > Solanales > Solanaceae > Solanum > Solanum tacnaense. Next base: position 205 of record JAJOOD010010835.1, read on the forward strand.
CATGATGATCTTTTGCTAAACTAAGAAAATAGAATACATTCATTTGTTTTTCTTTTTTTCGTCAAGCTTTTGAGCAACTCTTAGAAAACAGAATGCTCCCTTAATAATTTTTGTTGTGATTGGTCATTGTTCAACTCACAGATGGATCAGTAATAGCTCAGCCTGCTAGTGATATGGTCTGTTTTAGATCTAGATTTGCACGATTTTAAAACATGTTACTAGTGTGTAAGGTCTGCTTACTTATATACTCACTATCTCTCATGTGTTTATATATGTGAGAATTCTTATCATAAGTTCGAGTGTTACATACACCCCCTCTTATGAACTTATCATCATCACTGAGGTTTGTCCCATCACATGGAATTTTCTTAGACTCAATACTGATGTTTACCCTGCTTTATAGAGATTTATGTAAACTCAATTAAATTTTGGCCCAGATCAACAAGGTTGACACAAGGAAAAAATTCTAAGTATTGAATGAATTTTGTAGTTCATCAACAAATAATCGAGAATTGTTTAAGCAACCAACAGATATTGTTTAAATAAACAAAATTGTTTAAGCAACCGAAGGATATATATTTAAACAATCAAGCGTTATATATTTAAGCACCCTAAACTATGTAGAGGGAGTTTCTGTAAATAGAAGAACTTGTGGATTTTTAAAATGTGTCATTATCTTATCACTAATTAAAAAAGGGACCCTTTTATTTTATGCTTAAAACTTGTGTCAAGTTTTTTTTTTCACTCTCAAAATTCCTTTTTAATTCAATCCTATTATATGCCCAACATTCTTCTGTATTCTATTAATGTGTGACTTTTTATCATAAGTTGGGTATCACATACACCCCTTTTTATGAACTCAACAGTCTCGTTGAGGTTTGACTCACCTCATAAAATTTATCTAGACTTAGCACTAAGGTTTATCTCGTCTTATCGAGATTTGTCTAATTAACTCAATTGAACATTGGCCACATTGATAAGACTGATATAAGAGTTGTTTTGATACCATCTATAACGATCCAGTTCACTAGTGATACTGTCCACTCTAGATCTAGAACCACGTGACTTTAAAATGTGTCACTGATGTCTAAGATCTTCTTACTTATATACACAATATCTCTTTTAGATTTTATCAATATGAGACGTCTTATCATAAGTTGGAGCGTCACAGAATCTTATGCTACAACTAAGTTCTTGCATTTCCTTTCTGTTATAAAATCAAGCTAAAAGGCAACAATGTCAAACAATGGAAAATAATTGAGAGATGTAGAGAGAAAAAGAAGAGAGTTAAAAGTTAAAAGTAGGTACCCATACTTTTTTTTTTACTTAAAAATTACTAAAGTTAGACTTTTTAAAAACTATTTTTAAAAAGCTTCTTTTTTAAGTTAAGCAAAAGAGGGCTTACACGTACTTGTGAATAGTTTATACTTTACATTAAAAAAAATTAAATAAGATTATAAATTTGACGTTAATACTATTATAAAATTCATTTGTGATACATATAGTTCATGGATGAGGAAGTGTATTCAAGGGTATATTGTGCTTCTTCTTTTTAAAAAAAAAAATTCAAATCTTCGGAAATAGTAATTTATTGAAACATTTGAAAGCTACTTTTTTTGCTATGATAAATTAGTAATTTTTCATTTCAAAAAATTAATTAGATAAAGGGAAAAGAAAAGGTAAAATTACTAGAAAATAAAAATGCCGAAAACATAAATAAGATAAAGACAAAAGAAAAAAGTAAAATTACTACAAAATAAAAAGTGAGAAAAGAAGTAAGAAATAGGTGCCTTCAATCACCCATCTGTTTACCAAAGCGCCCAAACTGACTTATGTGTCATGGGGGCTCCCCAGTTTTATATATCAAATTTTCTTAATATTTTTTGATAACTATAATATTTTATGTCGGGGTGAATGGGTGCTCGAGCATCTACAATGTCATATGTAGGTCTGCCCCTGTTTGGAGAGGTCGCAATTTTCTTTTTTATTTGTAACATATAAGAGAGATTAGATTTAGTTCCTAAGTTGCAATTGTTTTGTAATCCTGAATTTGGCTATAGTCTAGTGATTATAGGATCAAGGAATTAGAGGTAGTACTTTAGGTTACAAGTGTTTGTAATTTAAATTCTGTTAAGACATACAATTTGTATACAGGAGTACTATAGGTCATGAATTTTTTTTCACCCTTCTTAATTAGACTATCTCCTCTTTTAGGATAATCTTTATTTGTATATACATTCAATATTCGATATTCATATCCATCCCTCCCTTTGTTGCAAAAAAACATATTATATGTATAGGTTAGGTTCTTTTCACATCTGAATCATGTATATGCTAGGTCCACTTCTACTTTGGAATATCTCTCCATCTTTTCCCATCATTTTGTGCATCCTCATCATCTTATGACAAGTTGTAGTCGATGCCCCACGTAGCTAGCTACAATTTGAGGATACAAAATTGTGAGTTCGGAGTTTAAAGGGAAAAAAAATTGTCAAAAATTTTAAAATGACACATTAATTATTTTTTTAACCAAAAGGGTAAAATCGCTCATGATATCCTTCGGAGAAAATTAACTCTGTCAACTCCGTTACGTTAAAATATATCAAAATCGCTGCCACAGCAGCAAATTTGCCAAAAAAAAAGAAATCGCTGCACCGGCAGCAGTTTTGTTGGTTTTTTTTTTTAAAAAAAAAAAAATAGCTGTTTGAGCAGAGTTGAAAGTGATATATGATGACATTGATGAGTGATGGTTATTGTGGGTGCCAATTGAGAATTATGTTTAGTGATGATGGTAATTCTAGATAGTAGTTATTTAGTTGTGATGATGATTGAATAGTGATGATTACTTGTGATTGTGATTCTGGTAGTTCATGGTGGCAACTAATAATAGCAGTGATTGACGATATATAGTAAGTACATATTGAAGTGATTATCGTAAGTGATTGGAAAGTATAATGATGATTGAAGATGATGATTATACATATTGGTTAACAGAGATGATATCGCACTCTGATGATTTGTGGTGGTGATGATTGTGGCTGATGATGTCGGTTGTAGGTAGTTGATAATGGTGTGGGTGGAGGCAATGACATTTAACATTAAAAATGGATACATAGTATTGAACTTACTGTCAATTTTGTAGAAATCTTTGAATAAACATTTTAATGATATTAAAAAAAATTCATAAATATAATCATTCAGATCTTTTCATACACATTCAATGATTTTAAATTATAACAATGACCACATGTAATAATTATGATTCAGACTTATAAATCAAACAAATTTACTAACTAAAATCTGAATAATTAAGATTAAGAGTGTGTTTGGTATGAACCAAAACATTTCCTGAAAAATGTTAATCCTATTTTTTCATGTTTAGTTAGTCAAAAAAATAAGAAAATATTTTCTTTAGAAAAACAAGCTATCTAAAAATAAGTAAAATGACTTAGGAAATGAACAGGGCCGGCTCTAGCATATAAAGTTTAAGGCGTATGCCTTAGGCTCCCAATTTCCGGGGGACTCAAATTTTATCAATAATAAATTATGTGTTAATATTTTATAGAAAAAATTAATTATATATGATAAAAAGTACTTTTTAAAGAAAAGTTAAATTATTTATTCTCCTTAACCCCACTCAAATAGATGAAATCAGGAAAAATATCATTTTGTGTTCATGTGTTCTCTTCGCTAACACTCACATTATTTATCATTTTTAACTCCTTTTGCACTCTCTTTCTTCAAATCTTTGACAAGTTAGAGTAATACTATGTCAAAAATATGAACAAATAGTCAAAAAGTGTTGAACAAAGTGAATTACAAATGCTTTTTTTATTTCTTCTTAAATTTTCAACTGTTACAACAAATATATTAAAGTAGGATATATCGTGTTATCAATTTTTAAATTAGATTCTATGATTCTAACTATATTTATTTAAAGTTTGTCTACTTATTACTTATAGAATTATGTTAACAATTTGTATAATAATTACCTCAGGACTGTTTTTCAACGCTGAATTAATAAAACTTAACTAAAATTAATAATTTTTAAAAAAAGTATTCAAAGAAATCATTTATAAAAAAAGATATTAAGTAATAATTTGCATCTAAAATGTTAAAAAAAGAAGATAAATATGTGTGAAAGTTTCTTTAACTTTCAAACCTCCAATTAAAATTTCGCTTTAGACCTCAAATTATGTTAAGCCGCCCTTGATAATGAAATTAGGAAAAAAACTAGTTGCATTGTCTTCTCAATTCTCCCCCTCTACTTCAACCCCAACCCCACTCCCGCCCCAACACACCTCACCTCCACACCCGCCTTGCGCCACTCCCCCTCCCTCCTTATTCTCACAATTTTATTTTAAATATACACAAATACTTTTAGAATTATATTTTTTAAATTGACATACTAAATACAAATAAATAAATAATTATTTATTTTACCAAAAAAATATTTTCCTCTCTATCAAGCACACCCTAAGACTTAAATGATGGAAATAAATGAAACCTACTATAGCACATATCAATTGCAAGGGAATTGAATAGAAAGAATTTATTCAAGTACTTCTAAGCCACTGGATTTGTGATTGGCAACGACACTGGTTTTCTGGCCAATTGTTTTGAGAAAATTTCAAAATTCCTATCAAACTGAAATCGCTTTCAAAATAAAGACTTGTAATAGCACAATATTATTTATAGTTTTACTAATTTTATTTTTGTTTAGTATCAATCTTGTAGTATTTTTTTTTTTTATCTATTAGATACCATGAGGAGCAATTGTAATTTAAATTGAGGAAAAAATAAATCGAGTCTTACTTGATATAACATATATTTTTATCAGCTTAAAATAATTATCATGTAAGTTGATTTTAAAAAAGTAAATTGTGATAATTACTTGGGATGTAAAGAGTATTGATCTTTTACTTTAATCGGATTAACAATATATCAAAAATGATCTTTAATGGTAATTAATTAACGGTAATAGAATAATTGTTGCTAAAACATATTTTTACCGGTATTTAACATTTTTTATAAATATCCTTAAAGCCTATAACAATATTGAATCTAATGATAATTAACTAATACTGATAAAATTTTTATCATTTTTTATTAATGTGTATATTTATCCATGATGAAAGCTATTTTTCTGATAGTGATTGAATACTGAAACTAGCTCAAAGACACTAGATTGCGGCGGGTTCATTTTCATAGAATTTAGTTCATTTTCATTATACTTTAAATAAATGATGTTTATCTAATATAATATTTAAAAATCAAGATTAGATTAATATAATAAATATCTTGACTATGATTAAAATATCAAATTTTGAAAAGCAGTATGGAGTATAAATTTCTTCACATATCTTGATACTCATTAGTTTCAATTTATAATGATCATAAATTTAGAAAATGAAGAGAAAGTGTAATGAAGAAGAGTCACATCCATACTCATAGGGATGTATTTAAGGGGACTTTACGTGAATTCATATTTTCCTTCGGAGAATATATATAGTAGTGTTATATTTTTTTTAAAATATTTAAATATAGATATGTAAATTCACACTTGAAGTATTATATAATGCAATGATGATTGAGTGCACCCATTTAAGTGAGGTTCGAAAGTTAAATCTTATATCTATCTTTTTTTTCTTTCTCTAATAATAAGTAACCCCTCTCTAAGTGGTTATTGATGACACTTTTAATGTATTAATTAATATATCTTTCTCTGCTTTAATCTTTCAAATTTTTCAAGTTCATCACATTAGAAATTTATAATATATAAATATATATATTATAATATTAAGTCAATGGATTCAACCAATTTTAATATCTTCCAGGTAAAATATAGCTGTATATTTTTTATAGTCATGTGTCCACCTTTTTAAAATCCTGAATGCATACTCAACTTGCATTTTACGTTGGATTAAAATAAACAACTTTAATTTGCTTATGGTTTTCTGACATTTAATAGGAATGATATTTATTAAGTAACATGAAATTAATATTTGGCATCTCATTTACTTTTAATTATAATAAAATAATATTTTTAAAAACAAATCAAAAAGTATCACGTAAAATAAGAGGACAGACTAATAAAAACAGTGTGGGAAACTTTGAAAACCAGGTTCTTATAGATAAGTGGATGAAAATAACTTGGGGCTAACAGTATTCTGTGGGCAGCTTGACTTAAAAAAAATTACAAAATTAATAAAAAGAGTGGTCCACTGACTCATCTTACAATATATTTACATTTATGATACCTCTTAAGATATTTTTTTAATTAATGTACGAACTTTGCTCATACATGCACCCCACATCCACACCTTAGATGAAATGATATTCTTCATATTTCAATTTATGTGATATAGTTAGAATTTTGAAATTCGATAATAGTGAAATTAGGATTTTTGTTTAGGAGATTTGAACTTGGAATAAGGTGAATTCTTGTGTTTAGGAGATTCAAAATCTCTATATTAGTTGTTTCTCAAATTATAGATAGCCTTAAAAACATACATTTACTTGACTAACTAAATGTGGATACACTACTGATATGCTACATGCTATAGTGAGTGGTCTCAAACTCTTGCAAGAGCATGAGATTCTTAATAAAAAGTCAAGAGAAGTATTGAAAACACCATAAACTTAGAAAAGATTTATGGATATATTTCACTCATGTTGCAACTGCAGTGGCGGAGCTAGGATATTTCATAAGGGGTTCAAAATCTGAAGAATTAAGCACACGAACTAACCGATGGGGGTTCAACATCAACTATATATACATAAAAAAATAATTTTAACTATGTATAAATAGTAATATTTTTCCGCCGAAGGAGATTCGGATGAACCCCCTAACAAAAGGTTGGCTCCGCCCTTGGTTGCAAGATTGATGATATATTTAAGATCCGACGTGAGTCAAGTTAAAGGGTGTTTTTACAGTTGTAAATAGTTTGAAGATGAAACTAATAATGTACATCGAGTTTAGGAGTGTTTTCAGTACTTCTTTTTAAATAAAAAATTAATTATGACCTCTTTATATATAATGTAAATTTTTCATCGAAAAGATTCGAGAGAACATCCTCGCCCCGGTATATCGGCCCCCGGTAACTCTATCCCCCATCCCAACCTTCTTCTTTATTACTCATTCAAACTTAAATGCTTTGTGCAATTTAGCCTTTCTTTTTCTCCCTTTTATTAATTTTTATTTATTTTTATGTCACAATCAAGCTAGTGGAGGCAAAGATCCCTCCATTATACTATGTTCCATTCTATGGCGCGTTTGATATAGAGGAAAATATTTTTTTATGTTTTCAGATTTAGTTGAATAAAATTTTTGAAAAATATCTTTTTTATAAAAATAAGTTTTTTCTTAAAATTGAGAAAAAATGACTTCCTTAATAAAAATATAAAAATATATTTTTTAAATGATATTTTATGTTTATTGTATCCTCTCTATCTGCTCAATTCCCCAGCCCCTACCCTTGACCATCCCACCCCGGAGTCCCCACCTATATAATTGTTTTTGGAAAATGGTAACTAGATAATCTAGAAAATGTAAATATGGGATGTTATAAGATAAAAATACAATCTAACTAAAATGGTTTTGATATTAGTAATTTGAAAGATGTCGAAATAAATATTATTATATGCTTCATTATTAAAATGTTAATAAAGGATGCATGGACTACTTGAGGAAAATGGTTCAATGAAGAATTACCAAAACGATATCTCTACAAAAAAGAACGAAAGACTCAACAAAACCTAATCCACATACAAAACATATTAATAAATTATAAATTATAAATTATATCTCCAAAATGAACAATTTTAAAAGGAAAATACAATAATATATCACCATATAAAGATTGTAAATATATTATAATTCAATATTGTTTCATAAAGTGAAAAAAATATTGAGACCAAAACAATTCATACATACTTAAAAGTATGATACTTTATAATGCACTTTATGAAATATCTCCTTAATAAAAATAAGAAATTTACCTACAAAGACAAAAGGGCATAAATTCAAAACAATATTATTCACGAGTATAATGGGAAAGAGATATTTTATATAATAATTAACGGACACAATATAAATATATATTATAACAATCAAAACAAATATTTTATTTAAATAACGAACATAATAAGTAACAATCATTTGAGCTACCTGTAATGACCCTATTTTTGAAGAAATTTATATATTAACATTGTTTTATTTCCGTTATTGGAGCTACTATGAAGTACAATTTCGTTAAAGTCATAACCAGTTATTGTTGAAACTTGAAACTTCAAAATTTAGAAATTGGATTTCCGCAAATAAGCTTTGTTTCAAATGAGTATTATTGCAAAAGATCGCTTACATATTGATGAGCCCAAATATGAAATATTAGGTGATTTGGTGTAGTTCTGAGGTGATTTTGGATGAATCTTATGCTTGGATTCAAGGAAGAAGATTAAGCCCATATTTTATATAATAATGTATAATATTGCATATTATCATATAATGGGTGCATAAATATTTTTTATAATTTTTGTATAATATTGTATATTGGGCGTATAATAGTGTATATAAGTTTTTAAAATAAAATATGAACTTTTGTGTATTGTTGTATACCAAATGTATAATATTGTATACCAAATTGTGTTTTGGCCTAAAAAAATTATGATGTAAGTTTTGGACTATTTTTTTTACCGTGCAAGTTAGCTAGTTGTATACTTCTCAGATTTTCTCATAAAAATCGATTTATTTAACCGATTTGATCTAATTTGATTTTTTTATCTAGATCGATTTTTACTTAAACTATAAATACCCCTAATCACTGGATATAAATTTATCGAAAACTAGTTGATCAACTAAGTCACTTTCTTGTTTACAATACAAGACTTCTACAATGAGCGTGAAACTTTCAAATTTTTATGTAACAAGTTATCATAAGACATAAAATTTCTATATGTTGGACAACTAATTAACAGAAATGCTTATCTTATAAGGTATTATATAATGTTCTCATCATAAACTTATATTTATATTTCTTCACGTCTTCTCAGAGGCGAATCTAGAATTTTTCAAATATGGGTGTACCAAGAAAAATGTTAAGTGGGAATTGATTCTAACATGAGTGCACCAAGAAAAATGTATTAAGTGGGATTGATCCTTAGTCCTCAAGGTCAAAAGCTCAACATTTAACCATGTGGACCAGTTAGACTTCTTATAATACGCAGGGATGTAAGCACATGCAAGTTAGGGTGTACAATAGGACACCCTTCGTCGGAAAAAATACCGTATATATAAGTAAAATGATACACGAAGTGAATTAATAACATAATTTAGACACCCTTGACAAAATATGTTGTTATAGCCTAGTGGTTTTAGACCTTTTTGATAGGTTTCAAACACCTTGAATGAGTTAGTGGTCGCGTGTTCGAATCGTACTAGCAACAATTTTTTAAAGACTTTTTGTTCACTAGCAACAATTTTTTTCCTTTTTAAAAAGACCTTGATAGTACGGGTGCTAGAATATAATATTATACAGATTTTAGAAAAATATATACATAAAATATCTAGTTTTATGAAGAGACCACGGGTTCCAATGTCCTATTTTTTGGCTTTAAATTTGCCACCGATTTTCTAGCATGTCTTGTGGAAAAAAATTGAGATCTTCAACTGATTTTTCTAAGGGAAAATTAGCAAACTAGTCATAATCCCTAACATAATTATTAAAAACATCTACATTTTAAAATAATCATTAAAAATATCAATATGTCAATATTTTAGAAAATAAATTGTATCCTAATATAATTAATTTATTTTCCTTTTATTTCTCAAATCAGGCTCAAATTAGATCCCTTTTTTACTCCATCATCCGTAAAAAAAAAAAAAAAGAAATACCCCCATTACCCACTTACCCTCTTTCTAGGTTTTATCCCAAATTGCTCATTTCTCTCTCTTCCTCTTTTCACCATTGTTATCTCTTTTCCTTGTTCAAAAAAATCAACTCTTCCAATTTCTTACACTTTGTTCAAGAAATCTCACAATTAATTCAAAAGATTTTTCAACCATTGATAAAGGTAAATTCGAAGTCAACAAGTATTTTGTGAGATTTCTTGTGATTTTGTTTTCATAATCACAAAGTATTTTGTATTTCGGATTTTCCGTATTTAAACAATATTGTTTGATTTTTTGTGAGGTTTTCATATTCACCAAGTAGTTTATGAGATTTCCCTCTTTTATGTATTTCAGATTTTTCGTCTTTTAAACTCTATTGTTCGATTTTTTTGTGATTTTATTATTCATATTTGAGATTTAATAGATTGTAGTAATCTACATTAGCATTCATACATCATATATTGTTTGATTTTTTATACATTCATAATTAATAATTTCAAATTTTACTTATAGGGTTACTAATATATGCACAAGTGAATACGGATTTGGATTTGATTTTGATGGGAAAAAAATCAGAAAAAGTAACATAGCAGACGAGAAGAAAGAGAGAGTGAGAGAAGAAAATTGAATTGTATTCATATTAGTTTTGTTTGTCAATTGTTTTTCCTTTACTCAATATTTGTATTTTTATTAAGAATGTTGTATTTCTTTTTTAGTTTGTAGTCATTCAAATAGGTAGGTCAAATTGATTTATATTTCTTAAGCATAGATGTATTCTATTTTTTCACAACCAATTTGTATTCTTTTTAAGAATATTGTATCCTTCCTCAATAGATTGTATTATTTTCACTATGTATACTAATTTTTTTTCCCTTTAGAATCTTGTATTCCTATTTCTCTCATAGTCAATTTATATATTTTTTTAGAATATTGTATCATTCCTCAACAGATTGTATTATTTCCACCATGTATGCTATTTTCTTTTCCAGAATCTTGTATCCTTTCATAAATCATATTCATATGTAATGATTAGATTATATTGTGATAAGTAATATTTTTGTAATACAAATAAAAGAAAAATATATTTGGCAATCATGTAATACAATTTTTATCATTGAGATACAATTTGTAACTTTCATTATGAAAGTAAAATACCAATTTTAATTTGAATGGTAAAGTCAGCACATAAAATGTAAAAGTTATTGGTATACAATTACGATGAAAACATAATAAAAAAGAAAGTTGATTTCTTTGAAATTGTAAGTGATGAGAATTAAAAGTGATATGTTCCTTTTTTAAAATATTATCTCCCTGATTTTCATCTTTCTGTTATTAAATAATTGTATTCTTGCAAATCAAACAAATAAGAAAATACATAAATCAGATACATAACAAACTAAAATATTGACATTTTAAATAAACATTGAAAGTATGGCTAAGGGATCCTATCAAATGTCAAAATATTGACATTTTGAAATTTTTCCCTTTTTCTAATTCTAAGTATCCAAGATGAAACTTTGGGCCAGATGTTTCACTTTTCAATATCAACCCACAAACAAAGGTGGTTGTTGCTTTAGCATCGAATTCAACTGAACTTAAAATTGTATGAAATAACAAACTATTAATTCAAATTAAATGTTATAATCATAGTTTCTTTTATTTGTAATTCGCAGCAAATATTAAATGTTTTTTGCCATCTCATTTGTATACCGAAATATACAAATGCATGACTCATTTATTTACCGAAATATACAAATGCAAGATCCATTTGTATACCAAAATATACAAATAGATCAAAATATACAAATGCAGGACCCATTTGTATACCGAAATATACAAATAGACCCAAATACATATTTTTTTATGTATATGTATACCGAAATATACAGATTAATAGCCACAACAAACATAAAGTTTGCTCCGGTGCACAATTATACAAACTATATCTATAGCATACAAATATGATTTTTATGTTTGCTAAACCTAAAATTTACTCATATTTTCTTATGCGGAGTATAAATTAATATAGAAAAATTATTAATTGTAATAATTAAATAGTAGACGAATTCATAAGTTTAAAAATAAAATAACAATCTTATGTTGAATATGGCTTATAAAATAACGATTATTATATATCATCCTCGCCGAGACTCTTATTCTATAAACAATGATCTTATGTTAAATATGACTTAGAATTATCGATATAGGTCGCTTGCATCTTTCCCGCTAACCTTCTGGCTACTTTCTTGTTTGTATTTGTGTTTGAGATTGGTGTGGCTGCTTTAGACATTTAGAGCTTTGTGAGGTAGATATCACGAGTCGTCCTACCATGCAGTCATCTCCCAGCCCATCTAGAAAGAGCAACTCGGGGACACTCAGCCATCAACACACTCCCACCCCAGCTAGAAAGAGAGGCCCATGGACGATTGCCGAAATCATCAAGTCCACCCAGCCAGCGATACGCTCCCAGTCCAGCTAGAAAGAATGACCCCAGTCCAGTTAGGTTTAGTTTAGTTGTACTTGGTTTATTTTTGGTATGCTCGTGTGCTTTCTTTTCATATCCGCTTTGACCTTTCTCTGTCTAGATTCAATCATTTCTTATTGTTTTTACCCTTTTTGCTCAGTCGGCCTTTGATGTCTACTGAGTACCTATTGTTTTGGTACTCATGCTACACTCTGCATCTATTTCGTGATGCAGGTCCCAGTACCAATTACTAGTAGTGATTAGTTCCAGCCTTCTTTTGCAGCTGTGATTCGGAGACGAGGGTGAGCACTTGGCGTTTTGAGTTTGTCATGTCTCCTTCTTTTGTTTTAGCTAGTCTTGTTGCATTTGAGACATGCTTTGTTGTGGTCCACTTTTGGGACTTGTACTCTTTATTTGACAACTCTGTACTAGTGACTTTGTCCTGGGAAGGATTTCTATATATATTGATTTTAGGTTGCTTCCGTCTTGTTGTCCTTGTTTAGATTATTGTTTTCGCTAGTTTCTACCCTTACGCTCATTACTTGATGTTCTGGGTTACGGGATGACTTACCTACTGATGGGGTATAGTAGGTGCCATCATGACTCGAGAAATCGGGTTGTGATAAGTTATATTAAATAGTACTTTATTATGTGTTCATAGATTCAATTGAAATAAAGTATACTTTAAACATCTAAATAAAATAGGGATGATATATAAGTACCCCTAAACTATGATCGTAACAGCGACACACCTAAACTTAAGTAGGATCTTATTACCCCAAAACTATTTTAAAATGAAATAAACACACCCCAAAAACTAAATAGCAGAGAGTGTGCAGTGTCACTTAAAGGCAAATGAAGACCTTAAAAATTGGACACATGTCTTTTTTTAATTGGTCTATTTATAATTGGTTAGTGCACTTAATTATTTACATTAAAACTTATATATATTTAATTATTTCATTTCTTTCTTTGTAAAATATTTATTTTAATTTCTTCCTCATTTTAAACTTTTTATTTTTTTTCTCTTTCACTAATTTCTTTTCTTTTCTTTTCACTTTTAATTCTTATATTTCTTTTCTTTTCACTTTTAATTATTATAAAAAAATTATGTATACTTTTTTTTAAATAATAAACTAAAAAGTGTCCTCTAATTTTTAATGTTTTAAACTTTTAATGTTTTATTTTATTTCTTCACTTATTTTGATATCTGTTTAAAATTAGCTTATTTTAAATACAAAATTTTTGAATTAAATTTAAAATTAAATCAAAGGAAGGAAAAAAAGGAAATTAAAAAAAAAACAAAACAAAATCCATAGAATAAAAAAGAGGAAAAATAATGAATGAAAGCAAATAAAATGAAGGAAAAAAGTTTAAATAAAAGAATTAATTTTTTTTACGTGTATTGACTTAATTTAAAAACAAGATAAAGATAATAAGAAGATTTTAAATAATTTAAAATCTTTTTAAAAAAATTAAAAGTTAAAAAAATAATAATTACGCTCGTAGCAGACGTGTGTTGTACAATCACAATCAACTTACTCGGTTGAAGATGCACAAATACAGAAAAAATAAGTATAGGGGATAATAAAACCCTAATTAAATTAAATGTATCGCTGTAATTTCAATTATCATCTAGGAGTACTTATACATTATTCCAATAAAATATGTGAATAAATTTAGCGAATTATTAATATATTCTTCCTTACAAAAAGTATTATCATATAAATTGTAATGAAAAATAATACTACTAAAATTAGTTCTATGTTTGACCTTATTCTGGTACTCATATGACATAGACAAATCTTAACGTGTACAACGTGTTCTTATCTGGGTCTTATCACACTCAATTTCAATTGCTTTTTTTTTTTTTTGTGTTGGGACCCTCTAATATATATCATAATTTCTTCATTTTTTTCTTTTGTCGTTTGCTTCCTAACCTTTTCCCCAACGGCATCACCTGATAATCAGGGTGGAGTTAATGTGTTGATTATGAATTTAATCAGAGTTAATAATTTTAATTAAAACCTTGGATTTGTAATAAGAATATGTAATATCTCTTTTTTAGTTTGGGACCCTCTTAATATAACATAATATTTTTTTTTTCCTTTTGTTGGTTACCTCCGAACCTTTTTCCCAACAGCATCATTCTGATAATTATGGATAGAGCTAGTGTGCTGGTTATAAAATTAGTTGGATTCAATAATTTTAATTAAAACTCTGAATTTGTAATAAGAATATTCAATTTATTTTTTTCGTGTTGGGATCCTTTTAATATATCATAATATCTTCTTTTTCTCTTTTGTTGGTTGCTTCTTAACCTTTTTCCAATAGTATCACCCTGATAATCACAAATGAGATCAGTGTGTTGATTACAAATTCAACGAAACTCAACAATTTTGATTTAAACTCTGAATTTATAATAAGAATATTCAATATTTATTTGTGTTGGGACCCTCTTAATATATCATAATCTCTTCTTTTTCTCTTTTGCTGGTTGCTTCCTAACCTTTATTCAATAGCATCACCCTGATAATTAGGGACGGAGTCGATGTGTTGATTACTAATTCAATCGGACTCAATAACTTTGATTAAAATTTTGAATTTGTAATAAGAATATTCAATATCTTTTTTTTTGTGGGGACCCTCTTAATATGTCATAATCTCTTCTTTCTCTTGTGTTGGTTGCTTCTTAACCTTTTCCCCAACACTATCACCCTGACAATTATTGGCGGAACTAGTGTGTTATTTATGAATTTAGGTGGACTGAATAATTTTAATTAAAATTCTGAATTTGTAATAAGAATATGCAATATCTCTTTTTTGTTGGGACCCTCTTAATATATCACAATCTCTTCTTTTTTCTTTTGTTGGTTGCTTCCTAACCTTTTTCTCAACATCACACTGACAATCAGGGATCGAGCCAGTGTGTTAATTATGAATTTAGCCGGATTCAATAACTTTGATTAAAACTTTGAATTTGTAGTAAGAATATGTTTTCTTAGTTCCATTGCTTATTTTTTATGTTTTTGATTTTTCTTAATAAACTTTTTTGACTCTACCACTAATATAATATGTATAGGTCTTAAAAGTCAAATACATCTTATTCCTTGAGATAACTTACTCTATTAATATTCTACTGTGTATAAATATTACTCTCTCTGTCCCAATTTATGTAACTTACTTTCCTTTTTAGTCGGTCTCAAAAAGAATGATACATTTCTATACTCACTCCGTCCCTATTTAGTTGTCCATATTTCCTCTTTTAGTTGTCCCTATTTAGTTGTCCATTTTGACAAATCAAGAAAGGACAACAATTTTTTTTTTATTATACCCTTATTTAAATAAAGTTGTCATAAATAAGTTAAATAAACTTATGAACTTTCCATCATTGATTAGTTATCTTGAGTGAATTTATTTTGGAATTGTAAATTGTATTATAAGCGTAAAATTGTAATTTTACTATGCTAATCATTGTTGCCTTAATCTATGTGTCATTTCTAAAGTGGACAATTAAATAGGGATGGAGGGAGTATTAAGTACTCCCTCCGTCCACAATTGTTTGGCAGGTATACTAAAAATAGATGTCCAAGATTAATTGTCAATTTAAACAATCAAGAAATAATTAGTCATTTTTTTCCAATTCTGCCCTTAATGATAGTGTAGTTCAATTGAAAAGTTATGTGGACTTTTGGTATTCTTGGTATAGTAGGGTTATATTAGTCAAATTACACCTTGTATTAAATTTTCCTTGAGGGGTGTGCATGACCTTACCTTGACAAACAATTGTGGACGGAGGGAGTAACAATTTAACTATAAAATATCTATTTTACCCTTAATAAAATGATTTACAGCCACACAAATTTCTATCATTCATTTTGGATCACAAGTTTTAAAAGTCTTCCTTTCTTTCATAAATTCCGCGCGGAGTCAAACTACCTCACATAAAATGGGACGGAGAGAGTATTACTCTTAATGGAATATTGTTGTACCAAAAAATAATAATAGAATATTGTCAAGTTTAGTTCAATTATTATATAACATATATTATAGTAGAAATGTACAAGTGTTTAAGAAAGGATTAAACATGATTAATGAATAAACTATGTACATTGACCTAGTGCATAATTAGCCCCACAAAGACAGCTCCAGCCATACCTACCACAAAACTTGTCACTCTGTAAAAAGAATAACTCCACTAATTAAGCTAATTATTAAGACTTGGCTTAAGGTTCATTTCAGTATAGTGTATAAAAATAATATTTAATATGTTAATATCGTGTATAACTAATATATGTATTAGATTCTCTAATACATTCTACCAAATGACAGATAGATTGAGATTAATCAAATTAGTATAAGTCTAATCTTAAACTTTTTTTTTTTTTTGGTTTCCTAACCGGTGTCTGGTATCTAAATTGGAGTCCGACTAAATTCAGATTCGCGATCTTAAACTTAATCTTTTTTTTTTTGGTTTTCCACTCGGTGTTCGGTATCTACATTGGAGTCCGACTAAATTTGATTCACGCCGAAAAGTCCCACATTGGGCGTAAAGTGCTCCCTAACAAAAGAGACTCTATACCCAAGGGGACTCGGATCCAAGACTTCTTGATTAAGGATGAATGAGTACTTATCGTTCCACCATAACTTTTATTGATAATCTTAAACTTAAGCTTGAAACATTTTATTTCATTCAATCCATAATTATAATTATGAATAATTTAGTCCGCGAACCAAAACTGAATTTTATAATTATTGGTTGTAACAACCCACCTAAATAAAATTATCCTTTCCAAAAAATTCTCTTCTTTTCTCCACTCTTTTAGTACCTTTGTCAGTGTTTAAAGGGTTTATAGTATTTATGCTGACCAAGGTTTCAGTGTTCATAACTTTCCCTATAAGATTCAATCCAAACTCATTACAATTTTTGATATAATTAACAATTCCTATCTAGAATCTTGAACAATTCCTTAAAAAATCTTTCTTTTTGGCATTTCTTGAATAAAAATCCAATCTTTTTGTGTATCACTTTCATGGTGTCTTTAGTATCTTCAACTTAGATTCTAATCTTTCTTGAATCTCCATCTGGGGTTGTTTTCTTGATTCTTGATTTCTGGATCTGTTGAGATAAATGGGTGTTTGTTTGAGCAAAAGTAAACCAGCAGAGTCTAAGTCTGATGGGCATTATAGATCAGGTGGGAGTGATGGGGGTAGGGGTGGTGGGGTTGGGGTTGGGGGTAAAGGGCATAATCATGGAACCCATCAAGCTCAAATTCAGTATACTAAATCTCCAGGCCCAGAAACTCAATTACCCTTGAGGCCTCAAGCAAGTCCTAAACCAGTTTTCAAGCAAGAAACCATTTTGGGTAAGGCATTTGAGGATGTTAAGGCACACTATACACTAGGTAAAGAATTGGGTAGAGGTCAATTTGGGGTTACATTTCTTTGTACTGAAATAGCAACTGGTCATCAATATGCTTGTAAGTCAATATCAAAGAAGAAACTTGTTACTAAATCTGATAAGGCTGATATGAGAAGAGAGATTCAGATTATGCAGCATTTGAGTGGACAACCAAATATTGTTGCATTTAAAGGTGCTTATGAGGATAAGAATTCAGTGTGTCTTGTTATGGAGTTGTGTGCTGGTGGAGAGTTATTTGATAGGATCATAGCTAAGGGGCATTATACTGAAAGAGCTGCTGCATCAATGTGTAGAGCTATTGTTAATGTTGTACATGTTTGCCATTTTATGGGTGTTATGCATCGTGATCTTAAGCCTGAGAACTTTCTCTTGTCAGACAAGAGTGAAAATGCTGCTTTGAAGGCAACAGATTTTGGGCTGTCCATGTTCATTGAAGAAGGTTAACTCTGCTGTATGCTTTCATTAATATTATTTTACTATTTCCGTATTTCTCATTATTAGTTTTCTGTTACTACTTGCTGTCGCTTATGGCTCGATTTTCTTACTATCCTGTTGTCGTCACTGCTTATGTCTTTGTCAATGTTGTGTTGTTGCTTTTCTTAAGCCGAGGGTCCATGTACACTCTACCCTTCCTAGACTTCCTTATGGAACTATAATGGATATGTTGTTGTATGTAGCAGCTTTGGGATGAGTCTTTTTGATGGCAATTCTAATGAAATCATCAAACCACAGACCTCCCATCTTTTCTAGATTTAGGTCTGCTATCTACATATCAAAAGTAATTGTATCTATGTAGGCTAAGATCCTGATTGCTAAGTTTAGAAGTAGAGGATTTTATCTGTTTAGACTCCGGAGATGTTCGCATCATTATTAACGTGCTAACCTGCTAATCCAATGTTTCTGTGCCAAAGAGGCCTCACTTTTTACTGGAAAGATTTTGCAACAATCATTGTCATCAATTCAGGCAATAAGTGAAATGCATTCATGCCTTTTTAGCATGATAAAGGGTTCCTAGAATTTGTCATTAATGTCTCGAGTCTGTTCAAATTGGCATGTAAAGTTACTTATATTTCTGCAGCCTGTTCAGACGCTTCTCTCCTTTGCTTAGGAAGTTCAAATTATTTTAGGCCTGATTAAACTTCTACGAACCTAGCTTACCATCATACAAAATTGGCTATTCTACAAGATGATAGCTCATTATCTGAATTAAGATAATCCTCTTCTCTTCTTACCAGCTTTTGAACTTACACAACCTAAGCAGGGTTTGCATGACTTTTCCACTCTTCTTTACTGATTCTATCCCTGCTCTTACTTTGTTTGGTGTAATAAAATAATGGCATTCCGTGCAGGTAAGGTGTACAAGGATATAGTTGGGAGTGCTTACTATGTTGCCCCTGAAGTCTTACGGAAGAGTTATGGCAAGGAAATAGATGTTTGGAGTGCAGGTGTTATGTTGTATATACTACTCAGTGGTGTGCCTCCCTTTTGGGCAGGTAAAGTCAAGTGCTCTCTTCTGCATAATTATCAGTTTACAGTGTGGTTTTATCTAGGACTAGTTGTGTTTATTGGTTTTTGTAATCTATAATGCAGAAACCGAGAGAGGTATATTTGATGCCATATTAAAAGAAGACATTGACTTTGAAAGTCAACCTTGGCCCTCTATCACAAGTAGTGCCAAGGACCTGGTCCGAAAGATGCTCAATAAAGACCCAAAGCAACGTATTTCTGCTGCTCAAGTTCTTGGTATGCATCCTTCAAAAAATAGCTCATTGACTTTATTAGTCGTAATGGTTTCACACTGAGTAGTAATGTTAGCTGCTATTGCTTTCTAAATGAATCCTCAAAGGATGCGAAGTTTAGTTTGTCATGTATTTGGTGACGTTGCATAGATCTATTTTAAATTTGTCTTGCAGTTTATTGATGGTATTGCTTCATAATGAATTCTTTCTTGATAACCAAATAGGTTTGGCATGTGAATAGTGTTATCGAAAGCGATCGCTTCATCGCTTAAAACGATGGAGCATACAACTATATGGCTCAAAGTAATCTTGCGAGAAGTGCTTAAACTCAATTTTTTCTTGAGAAATAGTGGAAATTGGTCATTGAACAATTTTAGTACTAGGACTCCTCTTCACATATGCTTCAGTATGATCTTTGCCATCATTGTGTGCTTCTTCTTCGGGGTTTACACCTTTTCTTCTACTACTTTTGCTTCTTTTTTCTTTTCAAACAATTTACTTCTCTTCTTTAAACATTGTCTTCCTCTAATATGTGAGTCCTCTGCTCAAGTGCTTCTCTCGTTTCTACTTCCTAGTTCAGTTAATAAATCAATAAAACATGAAAATGAAAGCTGTAAATATATTTATTTTTATGACTGATTAATTAAATAACCACAACTTGCTCGGAATCTAGGTGTAGTTATTGAAGTTGTTATGGTCGATTATTGAAATAAAAAATTAAACACCAGATTGGAGTCATGTTTATGGCCTTGTCGAAATCCGTTCGGAAGGGTTATAAAATGATTTGATTTTAAAGTTAAATTCATGTTCATGTATGTTCTCAAAATGACATTCTTGTGTTCAATGCGATAGATTTCAAATCACTTGTTTCCACATGGTGCCTAGGAGATATGAAACCTAAAAGATAGTAACACCAAACATGAGAAGACTTACTGTTTGCAGCTCAAAATAGTGGGATTAGTTGACTTTCCTTTACCTTTATTTTAGTTTGGGAAAAGGGTCAAAAATACCCCTCAACTTTGGTTTATTGATTGACTTTACCCTTGCTGTTAAAATGAAGTTAATTTTACCCCTCCCATTACTAATTTCACCATATTTACCCCTCATTTGACGGAAAGCCCAAAATTAACCCAAATTACCTGATTTTTTTTTTAAAAAAAACATTCCCTATTTTTAACCCAATGCCCCGACCACCCCTCTAGAGGATAACCCGGTTAACCCGTATAACCCCTCAGCTTCCTCCTCAATGCAGCCATGGGTGCAACCAGAGAATGCCAATATATCCATCTCATATCTTAGATGCAATGCTACAAATGGCCCTCTCCCCTAAAGCATTCGTACCAATTTTTCTCCCAAAGCCTCAATATCTGGAGTGAATTTCAACGCCTGAAAATTCACACGACATCTGAGTTTTTGAAGCTCAAGAGGAATCCCATTGTTTGCTAGCCTAGTATCTGTTCTGTTGAAATGTATTACTTGATGCTTGCTGAAGAGAGGCAGAATCTGTATTAGTAATCCGAATGTGTTAATACATATCGGTAAAAAGGCAAATAAATGAGTCAGACATTTGGAGACAAATCCTAACTCGTAATCAACAACTAAATGTTATAGAAAGACAATAATCAAAGAAGATTTGTTCAATTCGATATCTTAACAACCATAAGTACAAATTCTGATGGAGAAAAGGGGTTATCTTTTCTTCAACTCATTGTTCTTGGACTTAGCTTCTGATGGAGAAAAGGAGATTATCTTTTCAAAGAGAGAGAATGGGTAAATGGGAATGGATAACAGGGCATTGGGTTATACGGGTCCTCTACAGGGATCGGGGCATTGGGTTAAAATTAGGGAGTGGTTTTTTTTTTTAAAAACGGGTAATTTGGGTCAATTTTGGGCTTTCCGTCAAATGAGGGGTAAATATGGTGAAATTAGTAACGGGAGGGGTAAAATTAACTTCATTTTAACGGCAAGGGTAAAGTCAAACAATAAACCAAAGTTGAGGGGTATTTTTGATCCTTTTCCCTTTTAGTTTAAGGTAAAAATTGATGTGATTTACATACTTTCAAATGTTATTTCGTCAACAGACACTAGGACGTGTTACCCCTTGTTTAAAACCTTGGAATCAATCATTATTTCATATTTAAGTCTTTAAAGTGTCTGATCCCTATTTATGCTTTCACTCATCTGTATCAACAGGAACACATATTTTTGCTATTCTGGTTAAGTATTCGAACTCAGATTAACTTAGACCATGCATAGATGAATGATATACTTAGAGAATACAATCTAACTGATCTTTTGATTTGCCTGGTGATAGAGCATCCTTGGCTCAAGGTAGGTGGAGTAGCATCAGATAAACCATTAGATAATGCTGTCCTCTCAAGAATGAAGCAATTCAGAGCTATGAACAAACTCAAGAGACTTGCTTTAAAGGTAACATCGGAGTTAGTCGACTCTGATTTCTTTGCTGTAACTCAATACAACTCTATGTCAATCTTTAGCTATTTGGGGTTTGCTATATGAATATTCCATTTGAACCTATTTTATTCATTCAGTCTAATTTGATGTTTGGGGAAAAGGGTGTAAACGGCATTATTTCAAATTCACTTCTCTGTTTTATTTGCCTAAAGAAGAGGAAAACAGATACAAGATGAGGAAAACCACTTACCTTTTGGCCCAATTTCTTAGACGAGTAAGCGGCAGAAGCTTACAACTTCCTGTTTACATCAAACAAAAGAACGCTAATTATATTCCTTTCTTTCAAACAAACAACTTTTAGAAGAACATAATTATAATATGAGCTTAAGAGACCATATTTGTTGTGAATCATATCCTTTGAATGAAGTTGGTGAATTTAGTGTGCTGGTGTTCTTCTAAATATAAATCTGAGCATATTTCAGAAATGAACTTACTCTTTTTAGTGTTTCCTTTTCACACTAACGGACAACGCACTGATAATATCTTGACAATATTTGTTGCAATCAACAAATGAAGGTTCAACTACTGGATCAAATTGGATGCAGATTGTCTTGACATGCTACTTGATGTCTGTGGGCATGTTTAGTGTCCCGCCTTGAGCCTAGTGCAATTGGATGATTTGTTTTATCCTCCTTGTGAATTCCTTCTTCTATGAAATTAATTCGTTTTCTCATTCTTGTGAATTCATTTACCCTGAACTAGCTCATTGCTAATTGAAATGGTTTTGGTATCAGGTCATTGCTGAGAATCTCTCAGCAGATGAAATTCAGGGGCTCAAATCAATGTTCCATAACATTGACACCGATAATAGTGGAACGATCACGTATGAAGAATTGAAGAGCGGATTGGCCAGACTTGGATCAAAGCTCACAGAGGCGGAAGTAAAGCAATTGATGGAAGCTGTAAGGCTGAATTACTCGAGACACATCAACTGTTTCTTCCTTTCACTTTGTTGTCAATTGGTGTACCATGAAATAACTAATATCTTGTCCACTTCAGGCTGATGTGGATGGAAATGGCTCGATCGACTATATTGAGTTCATCACTGCTACCATGCATAAACATAGACTTGAAAGAGATGAAAATCTATACAAAGCATTTCAGTATTTCGATAAAGATGGTAGCGGGTAAGTCCTTTTGCAAATGCAGCAGGTGATGATCAAATGTGTGGAATTGTTAAACCAGTTGAGTTTTCTTCTGTATAATGCAGGTTCATCACAAGAGATGAACTCGAAACATCTATGGAAGAGCATGGAATAGGCGATCCAGCTAGTATAAGGGAGATAATATCTGAAGTAGACGCTGATAATGTGAGTTTGGTTACTCTTAAATCATATTCCAAAACGATCAAACTTTTCTTAACACGTATTGATTCTGTCATATTTACAGGATGGAAGAATCAACTATGAGGAATTTTGTACAATGATGAGAAGTGGAGCTAAACAACCAGGCAAGCTCTTCTAATAACACGAGTCTCCTAGTCGTTGGAGGTAAAACTCGGGAGTGATTCTTCAATGAACTGTTGCGCTGCCCATATGACCGACATCAAGTACATGACCAACCTGAACTAGTTGGCGTTTTGAAGTTCTCCGGTCGAAACCTGTAAATTGGTGATTCCTGTTTCTATAATCTATGTTCTCTGTGGTTCTTTTTCTCACATGTTGAATTGTCTACTCAGAACACAGAGGAAATGAGTGAACATAGACTCTTTTACTATTTGAATAGAAACAAATGACCTTGTAAAGATATCTTGTGTTATTTTCAAGTTTTTTTATATGTAAAATAAAGATATCTCGTAAAAAGAAACTGAGAATTTTTGCGCGAATCACCCTGGAGTTCATTGCTTTCCTTGTATAGAGACTCACCCACGTTTTGTTTATTGTGCCTCTCCTCAAAATCAAGTCACACCATTTGACACCTCGAGTCTTATTTGTTGTGTTGAGTGTATGTGCGTGTTTGTTTTTACTCTTACTTGGACGTGACTTGTGAGGTAGGGGCGGGCTAAGGCACTTTCCTAATATCTTATACATGTATGTTATATAGATTTTAAATTGCATACCAAAAACTATACTAGGTGTGTTGAATTTCATACATAGCAAAAGAATACAAATATAGTATTATTTATGCAAAATTTAATGTAAAAATAACTTAACTCGGAAAAAAACCTATCAAATGATTCCTAAATAACTATATATAATGAATATCTTAGTCAAAATCAATTTTACTTGCATTTTCAATTATTCACAAATTTTAATGAATTTTAAATATAAATGTAGTTGAACTTTCAAATATAGTACGTCAAACAAATTTCATTTAAACAACTTAACAAAGTCAGTTCCATATAAGCAAGTTAGCATTCAATGCAATTGAAAATAGGACATTCAATTAATTTGAATTAGAGCTATAATTTAACTCACCTTATCAATATAAATCTCTTGCAATAATATTTTTTATTGCTAAATAATCGCATAAGCTTTATAACCATGTGACCTTTTACCAACAAAATTGATTTGTGACAATAACTTTTTTTTTGTTGCATAACTTAGCTTTTAGCAACAATATTTTTTATTGTTAAACTTTTTTTAACAATATTTACACCAACTTTTTTCTGTTGCTAAAAGTACTCCTAGGGGCCGTTTGGTTACTCGGTAGAGTTATGCATGTATTAGTTATGCAGAATTTAGTTATGCATGTACTCCTATATAGTTATGTAGAGATCACAATACATAAAGTATTAACTATTAAATATTGAATTTATTGTAAATTAATATATATATTATTATAAATAAATAAGTAAGCAAATAGTATAAGTCTCCCACTTTTTGAATAAAAAGTAAATAAAAAAAAAATTCCCTCTATACTAAATTGGGACCGTTATTTTTTCATTTTGTTTTTTTTAATGTTTATAACTTATAAAAATAAAATACGATTAATATATTTCAAGTACATTATAATATCCTATTTTATATAATGTAAATATTCTAATATGTTGTATATATTGTTTATACATTTTTATACCGAATATATGAATTATGTATAAATTCACATCCTAAACAAAATAATAATACATGTTAATTAAATAAGTGAAATATATTTAATAATATATAACCTTAATAAATGATTAACATATGTGCCAGCAAAATATATACAATTCAATTTGTAATATTAATAAAATATTACATTTGGATTTCAAATGAAAACAGGAAAAAAAAGTTATTTGTGAATTAAAAAAGAGTGAAAAAAAAGTTAGGAAAATAGTATAGTTAGGTAAAGTTTTCAATAAAAAAATAAATTAATAGAGGTAAATTTGTAATTTACTATTTTAATACATGTATAACTAATACCTACATAATTTATTTCACCTGCTACCCTGCATAACTTATACATAGATTTCCTCATAAGTTATGTAGATATTAATTATGTAGGACTACAAAAAACATAACCAAACACTGCATAAAATTAATACATGAATAATTTTTATACAAAATTTGAAATCCTACCAACCAAACATGGTATACGTTATATTGACTTTTCCACCTAATACATAACTTCTACCAAACATAGTAAAACTACTGTAACTATTTATACATGAGTAAAATTAACCAAACGGCCCCTTAGCCAATAACATTGAATATATATTGCAACAAAAATAAATTGTAGAAAATTCCCTACTTTCATATAGTTGGTTTACTCATAATTTTACGTGGCATTTTACCACTTATATTGTATTTAAAAAATAATATTCTCTATATTATATTATTATTATACCTATTTTTGAAAAAAATAATTGCCTTTTAGTTATAACAAAACTATAAAATGCATTTATCATCATGAATTTAACTCATTTAAATAAAGTATTTTATATGACATTCATTATTACAAATTATTTTAAAATTTTATTAATATTATTTTATAGTATTGTTGTAGTATTACATTTAAATAAGACGGAATGGCCCGAGAGACCCTTGTACTTGACTCGATTTGTAAGTTGGATCCCTATACTTACGACTTTGCCAACTAAACCCTTAAACTCATTCAAACACAATATTTTAGACCCCTTTCTCTTCTAATGGGTGTGCGTGTAGTACACTCATTTTACACATGAAATACCACGTCATTTTTAATGACACATTATTATTATTATTATTATTTTAATGACACATCAGAAATTAAATATTAAAAAATATATAATATTTTTAAAAAATGCAATTTTCTCACTGTCTCTAACTGTACCATTTCTCGTCCTTCCCACTTCATCTTCTTTGTTCCCACCTTCTACCATTTTCATCTTTCTTCATAGTTCACACTCAAAAATTTCTTCAATCACAAAATGTGATAGATTATAATTAGTTCTTGCACATGATTTATGGTTCTATTTATTTTGATTTGATAAAAGAAGATATCAAGAAAACTTCAAATTGAAAAAAATATATTTATATGTAAATTCAAGTAGTAGATCTTAAAGAATTAAGTTTATAAAAATGGTGAATGAGTAGAAGGGTTCAACTGATAAACGAAGTCAAGTACAGGGGCCTCCCAGGTCATTCGATCCTAAATACAATTATAATTTTTGTTCCAAAAACTATCCAAATTATGTCAATTTTAGCCAAAATTCAAAACCAATTACAACCCCTAATTAAATTGATTCAATTTATGACCCAACAAAACAACCCAGAACCCGACCTATTTGATCATTTTAATCTCCGCCGTTCAATCAATTTAATCGGATGATCCACACTTCTCCCTTTCACTATTTATTTAACCCTCACAATTTTCTAAATCCTAATTCATTTATATTCCTCCGATCACCTTCAACTCTTCTCTTTGTCTCTCTTTCATCCTACAAACAATAAGAGTTTCCTTCAAGCCCTGATTATTTCGTATGTGAAATCTAGGGCTGAGCATAAATACCAAATCAGACCTTTTTTTTGGTATTTCGGTCTTCAGTTTGATTTTTGGTATTTCGATTTTCAATTTGATTTTCTAGATGTATTTTTTTAATTTTTGGTATTTCGGTTAGGTTTTCGATATGTATTTTTGTATTTTTCGGTATTTTGGTTTAACAGAAATTTACTATATATATATATATATTATGTAATTATTAATATTTATATTATATTAGTTTACCTTTTAAGTTTTATTTCTTTTTATCCTTAGCAAATTAACAACTGTCAAGTGCCAACTAGCATTAGGGCTTCAACTTTTCTTTCTTTTTTTCCACTTTGCGCCGCACTTTTTAGGTTCCAACTTTATATTTTTCAAGTAAAACCAGCCGACCAGCGATCACCGCCACCAGCGACCGCCGCGACTAGGGTAGTAACCAGCGCCGCGACTAGGACTGCCGACCAGCGATCGCCGCGACCAGGACTGCCGACCAGCAATTAACGAGTCAGCGACCATCAATTTCAACCGCAACCCATGGTATTCGTTCAACATGTTTTTGTTTTCTTCTTCCATTTCATTTTTATTTTTGTGTGAATTGTGAAATTATTTTTTTGTACAAACAAAAATTGAATCGAATTAACAAAAACTGAACCAAAATAACTCGGTTAGATGTTTAGTAACACTATTACAAGAATCGATAATAAAAAAAAATTGAAACCGAACCGAATTATCGAATGCCTAGCCTCCTATGTGAATTTGTATAGTTTTTTTCATTTTCGAATCTTTTTTTCACTTTTTGTTTCTCTCTTTATTCATTTTTTGTAAGATTTGGATAAAAGAACAAACATCTGAGAGGACTTTTCGTCATAAATTGTTCCCCAGAAAAGGAGATGAAGATATCACAGTATACGAACATAACTATTTAAATACTAGTAAAATGGGGTAACAATGTCTATTTCTTATCTAAATGCCGATTGATTTGTTTCCATGTTTATATGATTTATTTTGATGTCATTTTTTTAAAATTATTTTTGAAAAGGGGAACTATGGAGGAGATTACAAAGTGGGAATCAAACTCTTACCAACAAGGCAACAATTCAGGTAATCAACTAACTAAGCTACTAATATTTCTCTTAGTTTATTAGTCTCTTAGTTTTTTTCATTTTTTGATTGTCATAATTTTATCCTTTCCTTGATACATGACATATAATTCATCTAGACAAATTTGTTGATTTTTTTTAAAAAAAATTCTCCACTATTTTTGGTCAAGTGTGGAATGATATTATAAATGCAACCTTCCCCAATTTGAGACCTGACTTATGAACCTGATCCTGACCAGGGACCTAACTTCCAACCCTAAACGTGAATCTCGACTGGGGATCTTGAATCCCTGATCTTAAACATGAGTTTGAGACTCGAGACTCAGACTCGACTCTTGATTCTCAATTCTTGACCCTTGATGTGATCTTACTATATGACTCCCAAAGTCATGAGATCCAAACTTGACCCGGCTCAATCATATGTCAGTATCAAGGTCAGATCCTGGTTTGGATCTGTATCTTTAATCTCAGTTTGGGATTAGGGTCTGAATTAGGTCATGATCAGGGTAGGTGTTATTCTTCTTCTTTATTTTCTTTGTTTGTGATTGTGTGCTAGTTAACCCACAATATTTTTATAACAAAACTTGATTATTAAAATAATGGTTGAAACTCATTTTCACCCCAACGTTGCTTTAAAAATTGTACTCTCCCCTCAACTTTGAACAATAATCAACCCCCTCCCCCTCCTTTTATCTATGCATTGTCCATTTTATCCGTGTTATATCCAGTGGCGGACCCAGGATTTTCGTTCAGGGGGTTCGAAAAATAAAAGTATAAACGTGTACATATAAGCCAACAAAACAAAATTTCAAGAAAGTAGTAGTATTTAGTTTTAGTGGCGGACCCTTGAATTTTTTTGGGTTTAAAACCACACTTTTAGCATGTTTTATAAAATAAAAAACTAAAAAAAAACGTGAAAACGGAACTGAAACCTTAAAAAAATAAAAAAATACTGAAACTGAAAAATAAAAAAATAAAACGCTAATGCAGGGATTCGAACCCTCAACATGAGACTTAATTTTCAAGGAACCTGCCCCTGGGCTATCTCTTTCTCCTTGTCATTGAGGGGGTTCAAAATATATATATCCACATAAATACAGAAAATTACCTTATCTATACAGTGTAATTTTTTGCCGAGGGGGTTCGGGTGAACCCCCTGGAACCAACGTGGGTTCGCCCCTTGTTATATCACATATAGGTAATACCTCTTTATATTATGTATAATTTTTTTAACATTATAAGTATCACTACACGAAACTTGACTTTTAAAGACCATTTGTTAACGAGAAGATAAATCCCGTTGTTATAAGTACATTAATAATGACCAAAAAAAATTCCGGTCATCAAAGTTAATTTTTAGTTAAGTATTAACAAGGGGATGCATCCGGTTCTTAAAAGATATATTACCCCGTCTTTAAAACCAAATTAATTCATTAATAAAAATAAAAATTGGTAACTTTTCCCTCTTTATATTCATCACCTCTGTCACCCACTCATGACTCATCCATGCAAAAGAAAAAATAATATATAAAGGCTTATTGAATTTTATATGGTTAAAAATGCTTCAAAAGAAAGAGGAATGAATTTGATTACACTTGAAATGAAAACGATTCTCCAAAAATTCAAAAGATATCGTCAAGGTTGGCAACAAATCCATCAGTGAGCATATGGGCAGCACAATGTGGGAAATGCTTTAAATGGAGGACGATATCAATACTTGAAGAGTTTGAAGAAATCAGAAGTAGGTTTGTTGAAGAACACTTTAACTGAGACAACAAACTTAATGGTTCTTGTGATGAACATCCGATATTGAGTATTATTCTTTTCAAACTTTGATAATTGACAAGTCCAATCAACCTAAAACCCTATCTGGGTTTAAGAGAAGATTGTACCTAAGGAAATATTACTCTAAAATGGATTCTTATTATTTCACTCCTTAGAAACTTCGATCCTTCACAAAAGTGGGTAGTTTTCTTTAACAAGATTCTGAGTTCAATGAAATCGAATCTCAAATTTCAGTTTAGCAGCCCCAAAATTATGGATGATACTATACCCACTACTGCTCTTCTTGCCAACTCTAACATGAAGGTGCAAAAAGATATCTCAATTGCTAGATTCACCTTTTCTGAGGAAAGATTTGATTTGACCTTAAAGTGTTACTATTTGAACCTTCATGTTGGAGTTGGCAAGAAGAGCTGTAAAGGGTATAGTATCCTCCAGAATTGTAGTGAAGATGAAAGTTGATAACTTAATTTCACTGAACTCAGGATTTTGTTGAAGAAAAGTACCCACTTCTGTAAAGGATCGGAGTTTCTTCCATGAAGGAGTGAAATAATAAGCATCCATTTCAGAGTAATCTTTCCTCAGGTACAATTCTTTCTTAAATTCAGATGGGGTTTTAAGAAAATTGGGATCCTTAATCACCCAAGTTTGAGAAGAATCATACGAAATATCGGTAGGTTCATCACAAGAAGCATTGGGTTTGTTGTCGCAGTTAAAGGGTTCTTCAACAAACCTACTTTTGATTTCCTCAAATTCTTCCTGTTTTGAAATCGTCCTCTATTTCAAGCATTTTCTTCATTGTGCTGCCCATATGCCCACTGATGGATTGTTGCCAACCTCGACGATGTCTTTGGATTTTTCGGAGAATCAAATGGCAATCAAATCCATTCCTCTTTCTTTTGAAGATCTTTTAACCAAATAAAAACAAGAAGCCACAAAAATATAAAGGCTTATTGAATTTTATATGGTTAAAAAAGCTTCAAAAGAAAGAGGAATGAATTTGATTACACTCAGAAATGACAAACGATTCTCCAAAACTTCAAAATATATCGTCGAGGTTGGCAACAAATCCATCAGTGAGCATATGGGCAGCACAATGTGGGAAATGCTTTAAATGGAGGACGATATCAATACTTGAAGAGTTTGAAGAAATCAGAAATAGGTTTGTTGAAGAACACTTTAACTGAGACAACAAACTTAATGGTTCTTGTGATGAACATCCCATATTGAGTATGATTCTTTTCAAACTTTGGTAATTGACAAGTCCAATCAGCCTAAAACCCTATCTGGGTTTAAGACAAGATTGTACCTAAGGAAATATTACTCTAAAATGGATTCTTATTATTTCACTCCTTAGAAACTTCGATCCTTTACAAAAGTGGGTAGTTTTCTTTAACAAGATTCTGAGTTCAATGAAATCGAAGTCTCAAATTTCAGTTTACCAGCCCACAATTATGGATGATACTATACCGACTACTGCTATTCTTGCCAACTCTAACATGAAGGTGCAAAAAGATATCTCAATTGCTAGATTCACCTTTTGTGAGGAAAGATTTGATTTGACCTTAAAGTGTTACTATTTGCACCTTCATGTTGGAGTTGGCAAAAAGAGCTATAGAGGGTATAGTATCCTCCATAATTGTGGAGCTAGTGAAGATGAAAGTTGATAACTTAATTTCACTGAACTCAGGATTTTGTTGAAGAAAAGTACACACTTCTGTAAAGGATCGGAGTTTCTTCCATGAAGGAGTGAAATAATAAGCATCCATTTTAGAGTAATCTTTCCTCAGGTACAATTCTTTCTTAAATTCAGATGGGGTTTTAGGTAAATTGGGATCGTTAATCACCCAAGTTTGAGAAGAATCATACAAAATATCGGTAGGTTCATCACAAGAACCATTGGGTTTGTTGTTTCAGTTAAAGGGTTCTTCAACAAACCTACTTCTGATTTCCTCAAATTCTTCCTGTTTTGAAATCGTCCTCTATTTTAAGCATTTTCTTCATTGTGCTGCCCATATGCCCACTGATGGATTGTTGCCAACCTCGACGATGTCTTTGGATTTTTCAGAGAATCAAATGGCAATCAAATCCATTCCTCTTTCTTTTGAAGATCTTTTAACCAAATAAAAACAAGAAGCCACAAATATATAAAGGCTTATTGAATTTTATATGGTTAAAAAAGCTTCAAAAGAAAGAGGAATGAATTTGATTACACTCAGAAATGACAAACGATTCTCCAAAAC